>JARGXW010000481.1:0-107600 GCA_029204085.1 Mycena sp. CBHHK59/15 | reverse complement strand
TGGGGATGATATATCACCTACTCTCGCGAGAGATCGGTCATGATATATCAGGAGCTCTCGCGATAGATCCGCCATGATGATATATCATTTGACAATAACGTACAGTTTGGGTAGGGAGCCTCTGCCACCCCATCAATGCTACAGGCAGCGTTGAGCTCGTCGTCGTCGATGGTGTCCAGGTGTGTTGACAGTGTTTGGCAAGACCCTCAAGGCGCGCTGACCTAAGTGTCCAAATCAGGTAATTCGTGCATTTCGCCACCGAAACCGAGCTCGCAACGGCGGGCGCAGCTTTGTCCCAAATTCTCTACAAAACGGGGTAGCTAGGGACATGATGTGTAGTTACAATATATGTATAGTTCATAATATATGCAGCGTGCAATGAAACCCTATCCTACTCTGACGCCCGGCCTAAATCAGCCTCCCCCTCCTCTTCCTGTGAATCATCGTCGGCCTGAATCGTGACATATGTGGCGCGCGCACTCTCCAGGAAGTGGATGTCCTTCCACATCAGGGCGAAGCGCGCCGAAATGCCTTCCATGTACCCGGCCTGCTTTTCGGCATAAGCTGTGTGCCCTTCACGCAGAGCATCGTCAGGCTGCAGCCCCGACCGCAATCCCACCAGGGCTTTCCACCAACCCGCACGCCAGGCAAGGAACTGCCGGACACGGCGCATCTCCTCCTCGAGAAGCTCCACCTCCTCGGCATAGCGCATTGCCTTTGCGGGTCTTCGCCCATTCGATCCGTAAAACTTTGGGTCAATTAGCAAAGTGTGCACCGTAGGGCAGCATACCACTTACCCTCATTCTGCGCCAGATCCTCCGGCTGCTCAGAGCCATTCTGAACTAACCAGATCCACGACATCGGCAGCTTGTCCTCCTTCTGCTGCTCCGCTCGCCTAGCCTCCGCCTCGGGATCCAGCCGGATCTTCTTCTTTTTGCGGCCTTTCTGCCTCTCCTCGTCCCCAAAGTGCTGGTTTGGCCTGCCCCGCACGTCCTCCGCCTTCAGCACCTTCAGCTGCTGCTGCCACTCTGTCCGTTTCAGCACTACCCGAGTGCTACCAGAGCAGACCGTGCAGCACGGTACTCGCCGGCTGCCTGGTCAATGCGCGCTTGGATCCCCTTGATCCTGTTCTGCGATCGCGTCTTGGCCTTCACACCGTGCGCCCGGGCGTCCTTGTAGTGGTACTGGCGCACAATGACGATAAGCTGCCCGCGCATCTCATCGAGCGCCGCGAATGCCTGCCCCTTGCGGAGCTGATATTCGTAGTCCTGCAGCGATTCGTCGCACTGCGCGCGCTTGCCGATTGCCGACGGAAGCCACAACTTCATCTCCTGGGCTCGTACCCCCGCTAGCACCTGCGTCGCGGCCACCCGTTTACGCGCTGCATCTTCCCGCTCCCGCAGCAGTGTTACCTCGGGGATGAACAGCTGCTGGACCGCCATCCAGGCGTCGATCTTGCGGCGGAGCTTCGTCTCCCGCTCGATTCGTCGTCGCCCTTGATCCGCTGTCTCGTGGGCGCCAATGTGCGCCATATGAGTCGCGAGCGCTCGCCTATTCTAACGGTTAGTTGCCTATCGCCATAGAGCAGAAGAATAACGTACTGCTGCTCCTCCAACTGCAGCCCCATCGAGAGCATTTCCGTCTCGTGCATGTCCCCGCGAATGCGCTCGTGGGTGACGTCTTCAGAGGCGATAGTCGCCAGCTTGCACCGAACCTCTGGCAGGTTCTCGTGCTTGACCGTTGACTTGAACGGGTTCGGGTTTCTATCGTCACCCTCCCAGGCAACTGCCATCGCCGTCCAGGCCTCGATCACGCCCGGGGGGAACGATGCCTCCAGGTCCACCCACGCCTCCCGTGTCTCCAGCATGAGGGGGACAGCTTTTTGAATCCGTTCTAACAGTGTACGCCCTGTAAATGTGTTAACGCCAGCCGATCTGCCATGCAAGCAAGGGCATACCCAGTGTCACGATCTTCTTCCAATTCCAGTACTGGAAATGGACGTCGAGCGTGTCCCGTCGAGCCTCCGGCCCTGAGATACTTGTGCTATTGGCCAGGCGGTTCGCGTCCGCCCAGCCACGCTCAGGCGCCTCCCCGTCCGTTCTCCCGACAAACGGGGTGAGGTTGAATGAGAACAAGATGTTGCAGAGCTCGATGTGCGCCGGCAGGTGGAACTTGGGCACCAGGAAGACGACGTATTTCTTGCCCTGCTCGAACTGGACGCCCTTGTACTCGGCGAAAACCTTCATACGCTCCCAGATGTTCTTGTGCCATTGGCACGCGATATCATAGGAGACGTAGAGGCGGTAAGTGGGCTGCTGGCGAGGCTCATGAAGAATAGGTAGTCCATGTTTAGATATCTGTTTCAACGCTGTTAGTACAATGTCGAATGCACATTTTAAATGCACATACCGTTCCCCTTTCTGCAAGTCGCCCACCCCGTTGGGACGCTTCATGTTGTGTCGTGCGCAGTCAACCGTGCCAATCCCTGACGACGCCGTCCCCAGCGACTCACGATCTGGTTTGTCTACCGCATCGTGGGCCACGCAGGTACTCCGCTGCATTACCCCATTAATAACTTGCTTCTCGACCTGCTGTAAACACGCACCTCTTGTTTCTGATCCCAGTAGCGATCCAAATGCGTCATATACGCCGTCACCTCCCCAAAGAACGCCCATCCCCTCACCAGACCTGGGTCCTTCTCCTCGGATGAGACGTCCTTGCGCTTGAGCCGAAAATTCGCGTCGAGCGCCAGAAACAGCGCATAAATAAAACTAAAAGCAATGGGTAAGGGTTCGTCTATTTGAATGGGACCCACACACGCTTTCTCAAAAGGAACCTTCTCCCAATTTGGTGGGAGGTTCTTCCCAGGCTGTGGGCATGCGGGGCAGAGGAGTGCACACTCCCCTGCTTTGGTGGTGCCGATACGGTCCTCCTCGGGGGCGTGAGCGCGCCCGGCACGTTTGAGCAGCTTTAGATGCTGCCATTGGCGCGTCATCCTCAGAAACTCCTCGTAGCGCTCCTTGAAAACTCTATTAGCATTGCAATTCCCAGAGAACGGCCTGAGTACTTACTCGCGACGGCTCCAACCCCGTGTTGTCCGTCTCCCGCGCCAGGCTGTTGTAAAATTCATAGGCCGAGCATTTCGACTCCAGAGCCATGTGGTCGAAACGCCGGAGAGCTGCAAACGTCGCAGCAGAGCGGGGATTTGTACTGGTCGCAGGGTATAGGCGCACCCGCAACAGCTGGATCGCCTGGGCTTTGCCGTACCGCAGTTGCAGTAATCCAGCCCCACCTCGTCGATGGTGTGGCTGTTGATAATGACGAAGTCATCCCCAGCCGCTCTCGCTGGGTTGGGGCACCTTTCACCCAACGGATGACCCAGCTGGATTCGAATGCCCAAAGACTTGAGGGCGCAGCGTTTGAAGGATATCCCATCCCACTTCTTCATCACAGATGAGTTTAGACGGAATATCTCAAAGAACGAATAGCGTACCTCGATGTGATGCAGTGGCATACATTGATGGAGGCTTTTGACGCAGCCCTCACAATATAGGCAGGGATAAAGGCAGTCGGAGCACCGGAATACCAGATTGGTACTCTTGCACTCATTGCCTGTGCCGGTGCAAATGTGTTGATGAAGATAGTCCCCACGACCATCGTGGCGGACGAACTCGTCGAGGAAATCCTCGCGGTCGAGGTGCGCCCATTGCTCGTTTGGATTGTCCTGTGTGATGATTAGAAAATAGCATTGCGGCTCAATTTTGACACACTCACTGAGTCGCGCTGTTCCCGAGGTCCCTGCTGCAGCCCAGATCCGTACTCTGCATCGAATTCCGAGTAATCTGTTTGCCAATCTTGATATATCGAGGATTGTGGCAGTGGTGACGGCGCGCGGTCAGGATTAAGGACGACCTGGGATTTTTTGGCAGGGGAGGCGGGCGTGGCGACGGTGCTGAAGGTGGATCGAAGGCCACCATCTTTTGTTACGGTGATGGTTTCGTCGGGGATGTGGTGGATGCGGGGGACCCGATTGCGCGACACGTAGTCTTCTAGCGAATCATCGCTGTCGCTGCCGTCATTGAGATCGTCATCCTCTACAATTGCGGTGACTTTGCGCTTCATCGGGGAAAGGTGTAAAACAAACCTGGCTTCGTGACACCGGCGCGTGTAAGTACTGGCGCGACTTGGTTGGGTTAGTGATGGGTTGATCTCAAACACGGTCAATCTATGGCTGTGCCGGCCCGCTGCATCCAAGCGACGTCTGTGGCTGTGTCCTTCCTCACTAGTGGTATATTGCCTGTGGCTCTTGACCTTCCCCAATATGTCGTCCAACTCTTGTAAGTTTTTACTCCTTGTTTTGTGATTTATGCTCACTATTCCAGGCCACACCTTAATCCTTTACAAAGCCCCCTATGCACCCGAAATCGTCAAACCCCTAGGGAGAGGCAAAGTTCGTAGGTATGTCCGTCACTATTTTTTGTCGGCGCCAGCTCTCACCCAGACCAGCATGCATGCAGGAGAGCGCAGGGATCTCCTTGGCGATGCCCATTTTGGGCTCGCACGGCGCCCTCTGGTCATGTCCTATGACATCTGCTGCAGTACCAGCAAAATCATTTCGCTCGCCACATGAATCTTAGCTACGCCTGCAGTCTGCAAATATATCATTTTTTGGGGTGTTTCCCGTCCTTTGCGTACATGCCAGCAAGAGGAGGTGGGCTTCATTTTGGTTTATTTCATTTCTACTTTGTCTTTTCTTCCCCATTAGTCACGCCGCTTGTCGGCTCATCAAAGATGCCTGTGACTCTGGTCGCCCAATCAAGGGAATCAAACCAGTTCTCTGACCTCCACCACAACATGGCGCGAAACGCCGTATGTCCCTTTCTGATAGTTCGAACTCAGGTACTCACCATGCCAATCCAGGACTTCACCGCCGTGTACGCCCCCAAAGTCGAGCTGCCAAGTTGGCCCAACCTGGATCCAGCGGTTGCCGGTATGTTACGATCCTCGATAATATCTTATCCAGCTGATACCTCGCTTGGCTTTGATTGATCACTGGACGCTCGACCATTGGGCTGGGTGGCATCGCTCCAGGTCTATTCGGGTCCCGACTGGCCGCCCTTTGTCATCTGCCCGCAAGGCCCTCTGAATCCTGCCGGGTGGAAGAGTGCGGGGGGTTGGAGCAACACCGCGCTGGAGTAATTTAGCGTATGAGGCTTTAAATGCAATTTTCTTTTAAACACCTCTCGCTTTCTTAAGTTGTTTGCAGCATAAGATCAGCGAGAAATCGGATCCTCGTAAAATTTATGACAAGCGTATCGACATCAAATACCCTGCAAACTGGCTCCCACCGCATCACGGTAAATTAGAATCTGGGAAGCAGAAGGGAGTCCGCGCGCTGGGGAAAATAAGACCGGCCCAACTGTAAGTAACCCTGCTGTCGTCCAGGCCGGATAATCAACCCCGATGGCGGCGGATTTGTCAGGGGGGCAGGCTCATCAACGTAGAGGTTGTCCTCCGTGAAAGCCTTGTCGCACAACTCACGGCGCCCATTGGGGTGGATGCAGATCCCACCAGTGCGAGGTGGAGCCGGCCCGTGATCGAGTAACATACTTGGTTCTTTGAATCTTTCTCACATCCATCTATACAGGTGGATCAGCCAGGCTCGCTCCCAAGGGATTTGAGCTCACCATGGTTAAAAAGATGATTTTTTTAACGGATTTCTTGCCTGGGTGGGTCGCTCATGGAAGAAAAGACCGGTTTATGTTCGTGTCAGCTTTGTAATTCAAGTGCAAATACAGGAGCGAAGGAATCAAAAGGTACATCAAGATCCAGGTAACCGAAAAGATATATCAAGAACTAGCGAAAACAGCCTCGCGGTCCCCCTCGAGCTCATCTGCCTTTGATAATAAACCGATCACCCACTCTGCTTGTGCCCCCGGCTCCCCATCGAATGCGCGCTTGTTCGCCGCCCTCCCGTCGTGGCGAGCAGCGATTTCGCGCTCTGGCATCCATAAGCGGCCCAACGGAACAACTCGCCGCTAAGTATTGCGTCATGGAGTATCTAGTTTCGCCTTTTTGAATTGGCGTGTTTCCATGGGCAACAGCAGCCGACGGGATCAGGATGGATGAGCCGGAGGGAAACTCAATGACGAGTTTCAGTTGCTTCAGGTAGATGTGGCCGCTTAGCGTGTGATTGTAGTCACTGGTGGAGGTGACACCGCACATTCCATGTGGAGCGTTGAGCCCGTCTTCGTGCTCTGCTGTGACAACGTCCGGCCCCAGATTCCATGTGGCGGCGGCGAGAATCGAGTTGGAAAAGAGCTGTTGGAGCTCTGGCCGTTTTTCAAACAAACCCCCAAGCGCATCACAATAATATTTATAAAGTTTGGGAAGATGATGTGCTAAGCCACTAGAAAGACCATCACCGTCAACAATCTGGTCAATAATCACGTGGTTGTGCTTACTGGATTGGAACCCGGCGATCCGACGAATGCTGTGGTTCAACGTCAGCAGCTGCAACAGCTGCCAATATTCCTTGGAATGGGCCAGATTGCCGGGTTTCTGAAAGATGAAAAGTAAAGACGGTAATGATTACAGAGTCGAGATGGATACAACAGCCGTACCTTTTGCCCAGGGCCTTTGTGACGCCATCAGCCAGACTAAAATATGATCCGCGCCGGTGCTGACGGTGCTTGGCCTTGAAAACGCCGCGTTGTAATCCACGCAGCCGTACCCCTCCAAGAGGCGCTCCAATTCCGCGATGACAGCGTCCCAGTTTTCGCCTTCTGGGCGACCGAGGAGCACGGCAACGATCCGACCGTCTGCATCTAGAATGAGCTTCGGATCACTAAGGGTCTGGCGTTCAGTAGCTGGATCATAATAATAAATGTGACAGCGCACGTACTGTCCATCCCATTCCACCAGGTCATGATCATTAGCAAGGAGGTCTTTGTGGCGCCGAATCTGGTAACGCGAAAGGCGCCGCCTTTTGGAGGCTCGAGGATCCGTCCAGCCTGTTCCTGACGAAGGGAGGTGATGAGCGGTGAATGAAGTTTGGTGTGATTGCTGCTGCCGATAACTCTGCGAGTGTTTGTCCTTGGGAGGAGGGCCGAACCTCGCCGCTTGCGCCTGGGCAGTACGCGCATGTTGGCGGCGCGCTTTTTGCCTTCAGCGCCACGGCGCTTGTAGCTGGGGATGAGTGGCACGTCGTCCACCGGTGGCAACGGCGAGGGCAGCGGTTCAGAGAGAGGGAGGAGGAACACGACAAGATCTCCGCGTCGTCCTCCCAACCATCGTCGACCCCAGGGCCTTGATCCAATACGGCCGCACGGAGGTCTGCTGTAATGATTGCCTCACGCAAGAAAGGCGCCAGGGAGACCCGAGCTTACTGAGTTCCCCGTCGCGTGGTGCGCACCATGGTCGTGCGGAAAACCTGTGAAAGACGCGCCAGTAAGGCGTGGATTACAAAAAAGGTGTAAGACACGTGCCACCGCCACCACGTCGGCCACAACGCCTCCATAGGGCCTGTGGTAAGACCCAGCGTATCGCGCCAGGGCCGACGTTCCCGAGAGGCGAAGAATGGCGCAGAAAGAAATGACATACCGGAAGTTTCGTTTGTCGGAAGTGGAGGAGGAAAGGAGAGAGTAAAAACATTGGCATCATGGCTTGAAGGTCAGGCTTGAAGCGGCAAGTATGTCACTGAGGTCACAAGCGTGATTGCTGCGAATGAGCACAGAAATCTTGACTTGCGCCTCAGCCCACCTGTGTCTACAAGAGTCCTGAATTTACAGGATCTCCTAAAATCACAAACCGTGTCTCCTTGTCATAGGTTATAATGGTGAGTGCAAGAGTGTATGAGAACATAAAGATCCTAATATTGCAAGGGATTCCACCACCTATTCCGTGTATTCCAAGAGTTTTGGGGTACAGAAAAGCTAGCCAATTAATCTTCTGTATTTTATTTTGGAATCTTCCAACACGACAGCAATTGGCATTCAAAAGAACGTCACTGGGATAGTAGCCGATATGCGTGCCTGGTAAGTCACCGAATAAATTGGGAAAATGACATCGGGTTCATATGAACCTAATGAGCCATATATCCAAAATTCGGAGCAAACGATGAGGTTTGAGATGCGGGACAAAAGAACGAGCTGCATCATCGTTGATCAGTGTGCTAAAATAGGCAACACCACTTAGCTTTGTCGTGAACCATACCTAACGAATGTACCTAGAGTTTTTTTTTTACCCAAAAAAAGGGGAATATATAATCAGGTTGATGACATCCCTAGGCGTCATATATCCAAAATTGAGAGTAGACGCTGAGGTTGGTAAAGCAGCAGATAAATAATGAGTTGCACAATCAGTGGTGTCCAAAACAGGCATGCCATCACTTACCTTTGTCTTCCACCATGATGGCCTCGTCGCGCAGTCACTCCCCCTCAACCTCTTCAGAGCTCGATGGATTGGGCCAACACACGAACTATCTGTATGCGGGGCTCTCTCTCAAGCAATGCATCTATTGACGAAAAGGGATAGCAAGGAGAAGAGGCAGGCCGAGATGTGCGCCCAGCGACAGCAACAAGAGCGACATGAGCGGCAGGCTCAACGCAACACTCTCGAAAGCAAACGAAGTCAATGGAAGGCTGCTTCTGCTCGCTACTACGAAAACCATCCGGAGGTCAGAGAGAAAAAACGGCTGAAAATGGCAGAACAACGGTGCGTGTACAGTCCATGCCACATATGCATACTAATCAATGCCGATACCCTGATACCACTCAGTGCTGCGAAGAAGCTCGCTAGACGGTGTTGGGATCCCCCCAAGAAGCCAAAGCGCAACACTTCTCAGAGGGACGAACAACTGGAAGATTTCACCGCCAATATCAGCCTCGATCTCAATCCCGATGACCCCCTGTGCGTCGCCGGCAAAATTTAACACACGAGTGAGTCTTTGTGATCTTCATTGCTTCATGCCAGCGGCGACTCCGCCGATGACCCTACCAGCGAGCTCCTCGAGCGTTTACACGCCGAAACCTCACAAACCGCTGCGAGATCAAACGAATCAGACAAGTACAACGCGCAACTTGTTGTGGATTTCATCTGAAGCATTTTTACAGTGAAAATGTGCGGGAAGCCGCCGAGTCGCTCCTATTTCTCCAGCAACACACGACGCAAAATCCATTGCCAGAGGACCTACCGCTGTCGGATGAAATACTAACTTCAGAGTGAGTTCAAGGCCTGGTGGGGTTATTTCTGCATCGCTGATTCATCTCGCCATTTAGTGACAAAGTCGACGTGGGTGGGAACTCGAGGGATGGTGCGGGTGGTCGGTGGGCTGTATCTGGCGCTGGGTGATTGGTGCGTTGGTGTGTTGGTGCATCGCAGTCACATGCACCGACTTTGATTGATGAAACAGGATTTTAGGAATGCATACATATTCTACATACAGATGTAGTTTCCCCCTCATTTCGTGCAATTCAACTGCTGTTTGATTTTAGTCTGGGTTTTGTGAGTTGCAAAGGGTACCAGAGGGTGAAGAGCTACCAAAATGAGCCGAGTTGAGCCGACGATCAAGATTTTCAGGTCTTGCGCCACATAAGCGAGACCCCCACATGGAAACAGATGTCGGATACGGCGATGGTATGCCGGTAGCAACAGAGAAGCCCATCCGAAATGAGTAAATTAAGTTGGAGATCTCAGATCTCCAAGGACTTGGGATCAGTGATAACGTGGCAGTACAGAAAGCCATATTGAGATAGAGATGTGGACATTCAAAAAAAGACAAGGCAAAGAATCAATTGCAGGACGGCGTTACACAGGGGCAAAAAAAAACATCAGTGGGGCGGGGACAGGCTACACTAATTGTCCGCAAGAACCTCCACCCATTTCTCGACCTGCTTGTTGTCATACATCAACTGGTAGAAGGCGAGGGCCTCTTGCTTGCTCCCCTTGCGGCGGTACTCTTGGTTGGGGCAGCCCTTGATTTGGACGTTGGCGGCCTCGCTGGAACATTGAGTAAAATAAAAAAAAGAACAGCCGAAATGGAGATGAAATACGCACAGGGTGTCATAAATGCCAGGATCGCGGCCAACGAAAACCACCCACCCGGCGCGGGATCCATCTGCGGCCGAGGAGTGCAGAGCCGCAACTTGGGCGGGGGTCTTGGCAACGACGCGAACGAACACATCTAGCCAAAGATGGATCAGGAACACACAAGCTAAAGGCAGGGACTTACTGTCTTCAGCAGCCTCCTCATTGAGTCTGGCCAAGATAGCGGGCAACTTGTCTAGAGCAAAAGTCAGGAAGAAGGGACAGGAATTGTCCATGACAACGCACCGTGCAGTTCCTCTGCAGTACGCGTCAGAGAATGGGCGAGCGTCAGGAGTTTTTTGGTGGTCGTGATCACCGCCCTAAGCTCTTCACAGGTGGTGGGGCCTTTGGGGGCGGTGGTTGCGGCAGGGAGGGTGTTCATTTTGCTTTGGAGGGGGAAACTATAACCGCGATGGCTGGAAGGAGACGAGTTGGACTAATAACATACTGGCCTGGGCACGAGGCCGATACAGATCCATGGAAGCGAAGAAGATCTGATTGAGATGGATTTGTGCTTGTGTTGGACGTTTTGGGAACGCGTAGAACCTGGATCCATGAGAAACACAAGGAAACACATGAGGAACCCTTGGTTACGGTATAAGTGTGTATTTTTTACCGGAATATGCCAAGATGAGCTGCATTGGCTATCGAATTTAGACCCAAAGGGGGATCCATCTGTATTTGGGGAAATATCAGTGCAAAAAGAATAAAAAAACGAAAGTCGGGCTTTTCAATTCTCGTACCTGACCGCCCATTCGATACTCCTCACACTCATCCCCTCTCAAAAAAACCGACGATGGTTGCCCACGAGTGGACAAACAACGAACAACGCGAATTTCTATGCGGCAAACTGCCAGCGTACATGGCGGCACAGGAGGGCGCCAAAAAAGTCTCCTTGACCCGGTTCTGGAATAAGCTCGACCAGGCATGGTTCGAGCGTTGGCCGGAGGAGGGAAAGCTCGGTCTGCCGCCACTCGTGCCGGGTGGAGAACCTCGAACCGCGGCCCAGACCGAGTTGCTGGGGGCGGAGACAGCAAAAAGCAAGGAAGTGAGTGCGGTGGCAGGGTGAGGAATTTGGCTCACACTTGATTCCTAGCGCTTGAAGGCTTGGTTGCGCTACCGCGCGAAGGTCAATCGCCGGGTACCTGGCGCTGCCGCTGGACCTAGTCGCCAGACCCAGCGCTCGCTGTTCAGGGTGTTGAAGAAAAACGAGGTGAAGCGAGCCGTTCGCCCCGTCGAAGTCTACCAGAAGATATTTGGCGCCAAGATCAAGGAGGAGATAATGAAACGAGGGTATGGAGAGCTGAGCGAGGAGGCTGAAGCTGAACGTGAACGTGCCGCGGCGGCGGAGGCTGGTCTGATCGAGTTCAGGGTTCTGACGGAGGATGAGACGAAGGTGGATGAGATGCAGGTGGATAATGAGACAGTGGCGCGCATGCGGAAGACTCGGGGGTTGAGGATGAGTTTGTGGCGCAACACGGTCATTGAGATGTACGGGGCGGAGTCCGAGGATGTAAAGGGAGAGGTGGAGGCAGCGACAGTCAAGTTCAACGCGGAGCGCGCCATTGGCGAGGGAGACGCCAACGACGACAAAGAACGCACGCCGGAGGAGTACCAGCAGTAAGTGTTCTTTTGTGCTTTGTGTCGACGATGCTAATGCGACATTCAGTGGGATCGACCAGATTGGGGGTGTCTTCGCGAAGATCCAGGAGGCGACGATGCTGGAGGCCGGGTGGTTCGGTATCACGCTGGTAGGGGGACCCATGCCCCGCCGTGGTGGTGTGATCTCGACAAAAACGTAAGTACCGTTTTGGTTGTGGGCGCTTGTGTACAACGCTGATCCCTTCTTTGCTTCTTCCTTGACAGCATCTGCTTCGGTACCACGCCTCTTGGTAGCGACTTCCAAGCCAATCACCCGAACTTCGAGGAGGTCAAGAGCCAGTTCAATAAGTTCTTGAAACGCGCCTTCCGTATGTAATTTGTCTGGGTGTATATTAATGGTGATTAACACTTCATTCGACAGCGCACGAGGTCCGCGACAGCAGAGGGTTCCCTGCCCCAGGGACGGATGAGGCCACTGATGCGCTCCGCGGCCTGATCTCTCTGGATCCAGTGGACGACGATGACGACGACGATATGGGAGCAGCAGCCACCACAAAGTCTGGGCCGCCGAAGCGTATACGGCGAAAGAAACCTTCTGCGGCCGTCTCTGTTCATGCCACCCCTCCTGTGTCTGGTCGCGCATCACCTGCCGCCACTGCCGATTCTGTCTCTGATTCCAATGCACCCAGTCCCGCCCCCGCAACCCCGCCCCCTTCCGCGTTCGATACGCCCAGTTTCCCCCCCTTCTCCATCCCCCACGATTTCGACTCCATCCTAGACGACATGGCGGCGTCTGACTATGATGCCACCTCCAGCACGTTTCAGTTACGAAGCGCCGCTGCCGGCTGGTCGGACAACGAGGATGAGTTTGTGTACGAGACGATGGGCAGGGTGGGATTTGAGGTCAGGGGCAACGGATTCGAGCCGGGGGCAACGTCTCCAGCGTCCTTTCCAGCGCTGAGCCTGTACGCCCGGCTCCACAGCCCATGTACCAGGGCGCTGCCTTTGACAAAGATCGCGAAGTGGGTGGCAGCCCCGGACCCGCGGCGAAGCACAACACCGTGGAGGTCAATGGCTTTCACTTCACCCCCAGCATACTTTTCCAAGCATTTGGCAAGGGCGCAGCGCGCTCCACGTCGTTCACAAGCGGAGTCTCTACGACACCCGCCTCATCATTCTCCTCCTCGAGCAGCGGCCTCACTCCCTCGGCGTCGCGTAATCCGTTTTCCGGGACGTCCATCAGCGTTGCCAACACAACACAGCCGCTGCCTCCTCCTCCTTCCACAGACCCCCCCCGCAGTTCCCCTGCGTCGACGCCTGCCGTGTTCACCAATGACCGCCCAGCAGGCCCCCCAGCGCCATCGCCCCCGTCTGCGCTGACCTTCTTCACCTCCGCCGTCGCCAATGCCACAGCTGCCATTCAGCAGGAGCAGCTGATGGTGCCAATGGCTGCTCCCACTCCTGCATCTGCGCCAGCTCCTACTCCTGCGTCTGCACCAGCTCCAACTCCTCCAGCCGCGGCGATTCCGCAATACATCCAGTCGCACCCTATGGCGAATCCACCGAAGGGTCACCCCGCAGCCAAGAAGGCCGCGGCAGTCAAAGCTCCGGGGAAGCGAGAAGACCGCGCAAGAACCCTGCACCTGTCGACGAGAATGCCGCAAACGCCGGGTCAACAATGACGGAGGCCGCCCGCATCGAGTCGGCGCGCATCAAGCGCGAGGCGGCGGCACAGCGCAAGGTCACCGTAGAGATGCTGAGGCGCGGGAAGCTGATGGACGCAAAGGCGGCAGAGCGGGAGGCGAAGGAGAAGGAAGAGGCGCAGCGGCTGCACAACCCCGCTGGCGGCCATGACCTCTTCGTCACCGGCTCGCGCCCCAAGCGCGCCGTGATGGCCACAAAGAACCCTGATGGCACCGACATCATCCGGCCGAAGAAGCGCACACGTGCGGAGATCGCAGCAGAGGAGGATCGTGAAATGCTGGCCAACTTGAAGAGCGGCAGGACGGTGGGGAAGGCGCCGCCGAAGAAGTACGTCTCATTTTATTTTATCTAAGTCCGGTACTCACTTTTAAATCCAGGAAAGCACGTAATTAGATGGGATGTGCGAATCCGGCTGCTCAACCAGCCTCTTTTTCTTCTCCTAGCCTTGCTCAACGCAAGGCTTCTTTTTACTTCCCACCTTCAACGGTGTTCCTTCGCGAGCCACTCTCAACGGTGTCTGTTGGCGTGCTCAACCACGTCTTTACATTGCTCCTCACGGCCTTCAACGGCCGCCGTCGTTCGTACACACCGTATCTACCTCATCGATTGCAATGAATTTACTTGTGCGCGCGAATGCTTGACACACAGCCGCCTTGAGATGATACATCACCGTAACTTAGTGAAAATCTTGGCAGATCAGCCGAGTCCTCAGCGGCTTGTATTTGGACTTAGAGATTTCAAAATTTCAAGCTTGAAATTTTGAAGAGGTAGTAGAAAAAATGAATTTATGAAGTATACGAGAGTATGTGGGCTGAGTGCATTCATGTAGATAGATGAATAGTGGCAGAGGTAGACAAGGGTAACGAGGTAGTAAATAGTGGGAGACTCCCACAGGTACACATGAGGTGTGGGCGTGAGGTGGGTGTGGCCGTGCGGCGATGGGCAGCAACGGAAGCGGCGGTGGCACGCGGCGGGAACGGCGTGGTGCGGCGGCGCACTGGGCGCGCTAACGACGCCCAAAAGGACGGGAGCCGATGGGGATGGCCTCATATGGGGTCCCTATGAGCTACAACGGGCAGCAGCCGGCGCCGGAGGGCGGCGGGAAGCGGCGGTGTCGCGAGGCGGGAACGGCGCGGTGCGGCGGCGCACTGGGCGCGCTGGCAACGCCGAAAGGAGCGGAAGGCGATGGGCACGAGGCTGTGTGAGGTGGGGCTTGGCTGCAATGGGCAGCAGCCGGCACTGGAGGGCGGCGGGAAGCGGCGGCGATGCGAGGCGGGAAGGGCTCGATGCGGCGGCGCGCTGGGCAGGCTGGTGGCGCCCAAAAGAGCGGGATACCGTGGGCAAGAGCCTGTGTGGAGTGGGGCTCGGCTGCAATGGGCAGCAGCGGGCGCTGGAGGGCGGCGGGATCCGGCACAATCGCGGAGGGAAGGGCGCTGTAAGGCGGTACGCTGGGCGGGCTGGTGTCGCCAAAAGAACAGGGAGCCGGCGTGCATGGCATCGCATGAAATGTTCCGGGGCTGCAATGGGCCGTGAAGGGCGCGGGAGGGTGGCGGGAACCGGCGCAAGCGCAGAGGTGGTGTGAGAAAACAAAGTGTCGTAGCAGGCCAGAGAGGCAGTAAGAAGCGCTGTAAAGGGTGCCAGAAGAGGTAGAGCCAATGTGAAACAGCCCCGCTAGCCTGGCTAGGCCAGCAGGGCAGCCAAACGGCGGGAGCGGTGGAGGAGAGTCTTTGACTTTCCGCCCTTGCATTCGTGACTAAGCATCTCCTTATTGGGAAGGTGGATTTCGGCTACCTTTCGGCAACAGACTCTTTTCAGTCCCCGCTGTGTGACGCGTTACGTTTGCGTTTCCTCCTTCATACCACCACCAATAGTACTGTCGCGACCGTGCCACCCAACCACTCGACTGCATTCACCATCCCTCTGACATCTGGCCCTTCTGTGGATTGCCTGGCCTATTGTACAATACCTCACGACATGGAACCGCGCCGTACTGATACATAACACTGAGCGCGCCGCTGTCGGCTGACCACTGGTGTTCACTGTCTGACTGCGGGTGCTTACTCGCGTATTATATACTGACATATCTGCCACCCCCGCCGTTCTACCTTCTGTACACCCAGTGTCACTCTACCGTGTCGTATACCTCATACTAGTAGATGGTTTTCTGAATATATATACTCTTTGTGTGCCACCTTAAAATTGCAAGGAAAAAAATTGGGACATATCTTCATCCTTCACTTCCTGAGACTATTATAGCTCTCCGACTTCAAATATTCAACTCATTGCTGGAGTGACACCGCTAGCTCTGTTGCTGTGAGCGGGGTCTGAAAACTTCTCCAATGCCGCGTGCGCCGCGCTGCACGTGCATCTCCTTAAAAGGAAACACAAGGGCGGAAAAACGACAACTGTGGAGGAGCGAGTGGAGGGAGCAAAGAGGATTGGGAAATAACAGGTGCAAACAAAACTGCGCCCTGCCAAATGCTCCATTCCACAAGAGCATTGGTATCGTCTATAGGGACTTTCCAGGCTCTACAAACACGCCGGTGAGCATTTTATATTACATTGAAGCTATCCTACGGTTAATATGGGCCGCAAGGGAGCGGTGGCGAACTGCCATTTTGGGTAAGGCGGGACAGTACGCCAGCAAGCGGCGCGGAGCAGCGAGCGGGCAGGCGCACGTGAGGAATTACCCAAACGGTATGTTACTCTCAAATGATACATCATGGCGGATCTATCGCGAGAGATAGTGATATATCACGACCGATCTCTCGCAAGAATAAGATGATATATCATATCCCCACTATAGCCTGTAATTCCATCTCCAAGAAAAATCGACATCCGCTCCCCCTTTCTGACGTAGTTGAAGCTCGACCGAGCTGTGCCGATGTCCACTAGACAGGGTCGGTCTACCCCCGCAGACCGAGGTAGACTGAGCTAGTTGAAGGTAGTCAGACTCTGACTACAGGGGGCCGGAATGCAGTGATCATTCCACCTGCCACTTGCAACAGCGGTTTCCAGCTGCTTGAATCCTTCCCTGTTTTTAAGAGCCCATTCAAAACCCCTTGGATTATAGAGGCCGAACTTCTGGACCGGCAGTACATTTGCATGCAAACTCCATTCATGCGCGACGTTCTTCTTCGAGACTCGGTTGAATCTTGGCATGCGGAGAGTCTGGAGGCTGAAAGCGGACGGCATAGTGTTATCACGGATGGCACGCACAATTTCTTTAAACAGGGGATCCTCCTCACATCGGATCCTTGGTATTCTCGCATGTTATCTTTCGTTGGGTCGTTGCCCTCTACACCTGCATTGGCAACCAGGATCAGGAGCATCATGTTCCGCATTTCAAGCGGCTTGTGCAGGTGATCGCGGAAATTTGCACGCGAGGCCTGTTACCTTCGATGACCGTCTCTTCAGTGCGGCAAGTTGTCGCGCTCACTATCATTCTGACTAAACTTCATTTTGCGACAGATCCTGGATGTTTCCAACGCCCAACGAAACGGATTTATCGAAGCATTCATTGATTATCTGTGCTCTCGAATTCCTGGTTGGAGCGAATTAAGTGCGAAGAGCCAGACGTCCGAGAGGACGAATCTTCGTTCTCGGGCGCAGGCCATGCTCATCGGTTGCAAAGTTCATTAGAGGAGATCATCTCACAAAATTAAGCAGTGTCATAGGGATCAAGTTCCGGTATCATGATATGTCAAGCTTCGAAATGAAATATTAGCCGACTTGCGAACAAGCTAACAGACGCGGGAGTAGGAGTCGAACAGTTTGCCGATCAGAGATACAGAACTTGAACGCAAGGCAGGGCGCCATCAGGACTTGTGTACCTGTCAAGAAGTGGGGGCCGGGCCTGGGGGAGATAGAATGATGATTTTGTCCCGATATAACAATTATGATGTGTACCGATAAATTCACTTGGTTTTCGAGTGCCACGGCAATGAGGAGGAGGACGCGGATGATCAGTGAAACACACTTGGATCTCGAACCAAAGAAAAAGAAAAAAAGGCGACAGAAACATTATGCCAAGACCGAGTCGAATGGGTGATCTGCTGAGTATGCTCGGTGATGCCATCGAGGGCAGGTGCATCCCAACTCCATAACGTCTTCCCTACCTATCTATATCACCCAGGATGGGGGGGGGCCATCCTATTGATGTCGGCCGTTCGCGGCCCAATTTCGGCTGTGGGGATTTTTCGTCCTTGCAACTCTTTTCCTCACATGTGGTAAGTTGCCGCCATCAACCCCTGCGGCGTGCTTGTGTTGAGAATCAGACACTTTTGAGCTCAGCTCTCGCTCAATCGACGTGTTTCTTACGCGTCTCTTATTTCGGTGCATTTCCCTTTCGGGGTTTCGGGGCATCGGCCCGATGTCAAGCACATCAAGGATGTGCCACGTCGCCACCTCTTTCCTCAGTCGTTGTCACTATCGTGCACGTCTGAGGTACGTTGGACTGATATATATACTGTCCCTACATGTACTTACTTTGGACTCAGAACCTCCCTGATGTCCGTTTCTCATTAGGTACAGTTTCTTCCCAATAAAGTCGTTGTCACTATCGTGCACGTCTGAGAACCTCCCTGATGTCCGTTTCTCATTAGGTTATGGGCCCCGCGCTTTGCACATTCCTGTTCCAGACTGGTAGCACATTCTCATCGTCCGAGAACATCTACCTCCCGGCATTTGCCTCGCTACCGCTCGCTCACCTTTCCCCCGAGATCTATGATGCCTTGTCGTCTCAGATCTGCAGTACCACCATTCGGCGTCGACAACTCTTCCTCCCATCGACGTGCCTACTTAGGCCTCTGCCCCCGACGCTCCCACACCCCAAAATCTGGGGATTTATCGCGTATTTTGGCTGCAGGAGCGAAATCTGGACCAGCAGACTTCCGCAGTTCTTAAATGATCTAGCGGACAGACTTGGCGACTCGGGAAACCTTCTAGTGTGTCTTTCTGGATCTTGGGCATCTCTTGGCGATCTCATCTGGCTTGGACTTCGCGTGCTACGCATATACTGGCGCTATCTGCGCAGTTATTCACCGGCAGGTATTGCGGTTGTTTTGTACCCGTGAATGCGTGCATAGGGAATATTCTCATGCCGCCACGGAGTACTCTGGGTTCGTCTAAATGACGCCGTCTCGTGATCACGGCAATGCTGGATCCTCAACTGTTCCCCCATTTCCCGCTTCACCGCCGTCTTTTGCTACGCATTGCTGTATCCTCCAGCCATCACTCGTCATTCCATATTCCTCCATCATTCCTCTATCAACCACTACATCATCCGATCGAAATGACTCGCGGTTATTTAGCCGTCTCGCAGATTTCTTGACCAGGACAGTTTGGAGACTGTACCTGCTGCTACGAAGCCAGCAGCCCACAAAATTGTAGGGGTCTTAATTCTAGCATCTTTGTTTGTATTCGATCGGGAGCAGAGCCCGCTAGAGCTTATGCATTCCCGAGGAGGGAGGCAATATTCGCCTACTTCTCTCTGTGGGGGAGAATTATTCATAATCCATATCAGCCAGCTCGAAGTAGCCCCACACTTTCGCTATTTAGCATCATCTCCTTATGTAGGAGGCACTCGCTAGGCTTACCCTCCGGATTCTCCCATTTTAGGATCTGGCGTACTAGAGCGCCGTACGACCACGACCGATACCACACCTATCTTGGGGACGTAATTCCAACACTCACCTTTCCATCTGTTGTCCCGCTACTATCCGGCTTTCTCTCAGTGCCGCATTCGAGACTCTCGTGTGGACATCTGGATTTTTCCCTCCAAATCGGTTCGACCTCCGCGCAGTGTGAGATTTATTCCACATCTGTTTGGCGTGAGATTCGCTCCACGTAAAATTTCGCTTACGGCTTACCGGCGCGAATTGGATAAATTCCATTCGACGTTGTTCCCCTGCTTTTCGCAGGTATTTGGAGTTCACTGCCGTTTATGCTTCAATTTCGGACTTCACGGAATCCCATCCCGTTCTTCGACCTCATCCTATCCCTCGTTTGAACGGAGATTCGGTCAGAGTTCATTTTATACCTCGTCCGCGTCCGGAGCGCGACAGAAGGTACATTTTCTCTGCACCATTTTCGAATCGGCTTCACCGTATCCACGATCCACATTTCCCCGCACGCCAACCTCATTCTATCCGTCAACTTCATTTCTCCCGGATTTCTAGGTACGGCTGTGCTCGTCGCCACGACGGTGATTCTCCCGTGCTGGCAGACATCCTGCGATCTATTTTCGCGTTTTGGGACTTCAATTATTGGTCAGATTTTCGCATTTTTATTGCGAACTGATAGCTTCTGGCATGGGGGAGAAATTTAGCCTTCTGGCGTCTGAGTAAATCTCAGCGACCATGGTCGGCAGTTCTACCCTCAGCTTTCGGTTCGGGGGGAGATCATAGGCAGTCCTAGAGAGCTGTCTCATCGACCCTCAGCTTTCGGCTATGGGGGAGATATTATCCCAGTATTCCCAACCCAAGATCGGACAAAGATCCGAACAGGGCGGTAAAGACCGGTATCATCTATCCTCAAGCCACTTCGGGTCTAGCGAATTGACATCGCTCCTCATCCACGCTTCGGCTGTGGGGGAGCATCCTATCCAGTCGTAACTCCAGTTCACGACATTCCAGCCTCATCGCAGATTCCCATTCCGCATCAGTGTCGACCACAGATCCCTATGCTCCATCCTCGCAGGTATTCCTCGCCTTTCTGGCAGCCCAGTTTTCCCGGGCATTCATCCACCGGCTCGTTCTAGTGGACTTGGCACTTGTGTTCACAGATATTCGTTCCGGGGGAGTATTGACTCCCAATTCTTGCACGTTCTGCATATCTCCTTGGGCCGCAGTTCTTCGTGCTAAACTCGCACCATTCCTCTTCCCATTGCGACGATTTACAGCAGTGTTGACTCCACGTGCATTTTTGCGCTTAATCTGGGGGAGTATTTTCCGCGCACATCTTGCCCATCCTCGTGACCATCTCGACCTCGATCTCCCTGCGTCGACGAGTCCATCTCCGTCGCTCCTTGTTCAATTATGAGCTGACATTCCTAGAGCTGCAGATTTTCTTCGCCGCTCGCAATCTTCTTCCCCATTTGGGAATTCACCCATTGTGCTCACCGATGCAAATTTCGACTTGCGTCCTTTCCTTGCAGTTATAATTCACTGCAATATTGGCCGTCGACTCGTCGAACTCAACGTTTATCTTCCCTGTTCCTCCTGATGCTCTAGCTTCGTCCTTCTTTCGACGTTCGCTCTCACGGATCGTGCTTCATTCATTCTGCTGACTTTATTGCCGGCCGAAATTCAGCTCCAGGACCATCGGGAAAATTCCCATGGCATGTTCCCCCGTTCTGCGACATCGACGAACGCTATCTGCATCGCACTCGAACTCCCTTCCTCTCGGCGTCGGCAGTTACTGACTTGGTTTGCCCATTTTTCCACCTACATCCGTATTTGTGGAATTTCGGGTCCAGCACACAGGAGAAAATTCTTGTGGCTAGAACTTTGGCTCTCCCATGTTCAGCGACTTCCCACGACCATCTCCGCGTCGTCTCCCGAATTTCCCTGGGCGTCGATGGCGATGAACCAACTGGTTTGGCTGAATCTGGCCAAATCCTAATCTGCCGCAATTTCTGCAGAGAAAATTCTCATGGATTGTGCGCTAGGTTTATTCCGTTGATCATCGTTATCTCCTCCTTACGGATTTCGGTCGACGCATCACCCTCCTTTCGTTCGGCCGCGATACCGATTCTTCGACTTGACCTTCCAAGTTAGGTCACTTGTCCAATTCTTCGCGACTTCATCCGGGAAAATTCCCATGAAATCTGCGACCCACATCGTCGAACAATTCGATATCTCTGGCCCCACATTCCTTCAATTTTCCTTCGCCTTCACTTTCTTCGACTCTCGACACGCACTTTCGTTGTCGACATCACATTCCTTGTGTCCTTCTTCTCTGGGCAACTCAACCTTCCGTGGAAGTGCTTGGATGTTTCGTTGTGGGGGAGTGTTGAGAATCAGACACTTTTGAGCTCAGCTCTCGCTCAATCGACGTGTTTCTTACGCGTCTCTTATTTCGGTGCATTTCCCTTTCGGGGTTTCGGGGCATCGGCCCGATGTCAAGCACATCAAGGATGTGCCACGTCGCCACCTCTTTCCTCAGTCGTTGTCACTATCGTGCACGTCTGAGGTACGTTGGACTGATATATATACTGTCCCTACATGTACTTACTTTGGACTCAGAACCTCCCTGATGTCCGTTTCTCATTAGGTACAGTTTCTTCCCAATAAAGTCGTTGTCACTATCGTGCAAGTCTGAGAACCTCCCTGATGTCCGTTTCTCATTACTTGACATTCTGAACTCATCAAAAATGCGCATCTTGCTCTCCTGCGCCTCCCTGCTTGCTGTCTTCAGCCCAATTTCAATATCACCTTCAGACCCCTTTCAGGATCCCTTTCCTCCCTCGAAACATGTCGCCAACCTCGCTCCCTGCAGAGCTGTGAATATTTCGATGTAAAGCCCTTTTCACAGCCTTATCCTAGATCTTCCTGACCTCTTGGGGGTTCTTGGCCCAATTTCAACCATACATTCAGATGGATGTTCTAAGCACTTTACTCACTTGGATCATGTCAATACCACAACATCTGGCCTAAGCTATACACTTTTCAGAATAGGGTGCCCTATTCACACCTCATGTACTGCTGGAGAAATATTGCTCCCATGATCCAGATTTTTTTTGAGGGGCATCTTATAGAGTCCTTGACCTCGTTCCCAAAATAGTTAACCAGTCGTCACATCACATGACTTGCCATAAATGGTGAGATCAAAATTCCACATTGGGTTTGGACATTGCGAAACTGACCCGATTTTTTTTTTCAAAGTCCAAAAAAACAAAAGGCCCTTGTATTGGGCCAGAATGGTCTCTGTGGTCTCCTTATGTGTCCTGCAATGCTGCAAACAATTCTTAAGTAACATATATTATTTGGTAGGTTGAGCTAGCATGGCCAAAGACACCATAAATATAAGTGCTACAAACCTGAAATTTTGATAGGTGGGCCCAACCAGCATATTCCCATGATGGCTATTCACATGACTTGCCTGCAGCAGCAGAACAATATTGGATTTAATTCTGGATGCCAGAAAATCAATTTCTGCTGTGGCAGAATAGTGTTGCTCTGCTGGGCCCAAAACACTCTTCTATACCATAAATAATGCAGATTCTTTCATATTGTCACTGAGTAGCCCAGCAATCCCATATGAGATGGCCTGGCACTGGATATTGGACTTAATTCCAGATGGCAGAAAATCAATTTCTGCTGCAGAATAACATTGCTTTGCTGGGCTGAAAACCCTCTTCTACACCATTTATAACACATATTCTTGCATATTGTCACTCTGTAGCACAGCAATCCCATGTGGGATGGCCTGGCACTGTATATTGGATTTAATTCCAGATAGCAGAAAATCAATTTCTGCTGCAGCAGAATAGCATTACCCTCTTCCACTGACCTTGTGAGTATAGCTGATTGTGTGTCTCGATCCACACAGTTACTGTTCCTAACTGTCACTGCAGTGAAGAAGAGAAGGTTGGTCCTCTCGGGGACCGAGGTGGTGTCCAGGTCGTACCGGTACAGCCACTGAGCCGTAGAATGATGTCTCCCTCTCAATGGCCAAGAGAAAGACTCTAGAAGTAGAATAATCAGTAGGATATGAATAATAAAACACTTAGCTTGATGATGGCTCAAAATTCAGTGTGTGGGACGCGAGACGAGTGAAAACGATGAGATTGTCGTGGTAGGTGGGAGAGAAGGAAGGTGATTATGTAATGATCAGGATGGCTGTTCACGTACTCTCATGAAACTGGAGCCCAGAAGCGATGGGAACTAAATAAATGTATGTAAAATGTCCGTGATACATAAAATGGCCATGGCAAATCCTTCAGCTAAGCAAGTCCTTTAGCACAATGCAATCTGGGAGATGCGCAAAGATGTATAGGGAGATACGCTGCCCCACTCAGCGCCGACTGTGGGTGGCCAGTCCATGTCGAGATCAATCCCCAGCGCATTCCAAGAAGGCAAAGGCATCAGGAAGTGCAGTTGCGTCCGGATTAATATAAGTAGAGAATGTCGACGTGGTGTGTGATAAGTGACGGCTCCAGAGCATGAGAATGAGAAACTATAGCTGAATATAATGTAAGTAAAATATAAATTCTGCCTGACCATGTTTCAAAGCTCCAAAAAGGATGATTCTTGAGGTTAAGCGCAATGGAGAGTGGGTGGCCTATGATGAACAAGTGATAGGTGAAGGCGCGTGATTTGACATGGAGGGGACGTGGAGGGAAAATGCTCAGCGCGGCATTACCGTGTTTGGTCGGCACGTGCAACCGGACCGAGACCCGAAGGCGACGAGCTCGGTGAGTCGTACTTTGACAGCAGTTTTAGTTTTCGATACACATTCAATTTGCACATGTGGGGGGTGCTTTTCCGTTTTGGGATGTCATGTGAAAATTCTCGACCACACCCCCCATTGTTTGATGTTCTCGTCTCATGTGTATGTGCTGGCTAATGCCCTGCATAGTCCATACATGCCATCCCCACTCCTACCTGCATTTTTATCGCTTGAAATTCAGATGCTCTGGGTCAAATTGCCCTTTTTGGCCCATTTTAGCCAATTTTCGATCTAGCTCTCCAGATCTCAATGTGTATTGCCTGGAATAGGTACATCGCATTAGTAACAAGTCCACAATTGGAAGAACAATATCACAAAAAGGGTGTAGGAGAAAATGGGTGAAATGTAAAATAAATGATAACTCAGAAGCCACATGCACATATAGCCATAAGTAGGGTTGGGCTCCTTTCTGGGTGTGGGGACCTTTGACGACTCTGAAAGAGGGAATTCCAGGCTGTTTGGAATGGAAGTAGCAAGTTCTAGCCATCATAACAGGTTCGGCCCCTGTGTGCAGGGTGGCACAGATGGCTGGCAAGGTAACAGTGACTGCAGCCACTACATATATACTTGTTTGCTTTCGATCCAGATGTTGGCACATCAGCGGAATCTTTCTGAGCTACCCAAAGCAAAATATCACCGAGATTTGATCGGATCAAATCCTACCAATCGACTTTCCCCTCTTCACGGTTGCCATTTTTCGCTCCTTTTTGTCTTCCTTTTGCAAAGACGGAAGAAAGAAGGAGAACCAAAAAAGGGCCCTTTCTGCAATCTCAACTCCCCTTCAAACTTCACTTTCTTCTCACCATTATGAACATCGCTGGGGCACCTCAAGACCCTTACCTTACCTTCAGCAGCCCATTAATTGAAGGGCTCACTCACTTGAATAATCAAGTTCAACCTTTTACATCTTTTTATTCTCCTTTTCCAAAATCCGCGAGCTTACCTGTTCACAGTAGCCATTTTTGGTCTTCTTTTTGTGTTCCTTTTCGCTTCCTTTTCGCCACTGCGACTGACAAAACGGCACCACCACAACAAGTCCACGACATCGACATTCGGTACAGACCTGCTAGGGATGGACACGGGTACGGGTTCGGGTATAGAACAGTAGACCCAGACCCGAACCCGGAAAACCCGAACCCGAACCCGCGGGTTTACGGGTTGCTCACGGGTCGTCGGCTAGCCCGTGCCGACTGTGATGCGAGCCTCGGCACCTCACGGCATGGGATTTTAAGTAAGAATGTCGATGTTCCAGGTAAGTTCTGACTCCATAGGGTGTCCCATGCACAGTTTTCCGCCCAAAAAACCCGCTTCATTCATGTTTTTACACCTAGTTTGTACCGTGTGCCTGTATTGTCATGGGTACCCGCGGGTTCGGGTCTGGAAAACTGCTGACCCGCGACCCGTACCCGCCCGACCTGACCCGAAAACCTGACGGGTTCACCCGAACCCGTGTCCTTCACTAAGACCTGCGCACTTGCCTCGCCGAACTCGATGCCTCAATATTTCAGACCTGCTGTCTCTTGGAGGACCTGGCAGAGTCCAGGACTCATTGTCGTCGGACAACAATCCAGCTCCAACTCGACTGTATCACTTATCCAGTCTTGACCCTTCCCCTCGAAATCACATCTGAGATTTTACTCTATTGCATTCCATCCACTCCTCAGTTACCACACTGTACTATTTCGACCAAAGGTTCACGGTATGTCACCCGTCACCTCAATTGTTGGTTCGGTGTTCATTCCTCGGCAATCACATCAAAATTCCCATAAATGGGAGTCCGGTGATCGCCGGACAATAAATTTTGGCAATTTTAAGCCTATTTGGGCTCCAAAATCTCGTCGTCACCGTCACCTACACCGAAAATGTTCAGTCCACGACCCTCCGTCACCCGTCACCTGAACCTTTGGTCGAAATAGTACAGTACCCATACACCTCATCCGACTTGAGCCCCGATTCTCTTGTTGACCATTTGCAGGGCATTGAGAGCATCGCAATCTCAGTTCCTGCCATGCGGGCAATTCTGCATCTGGATCTCTCTATAGCCTTTCCCTAACGGAGCGCGCAAACGTTGATGATTTTGTTGTGAAGCGATTCACCCGCAAACAATGAAGGTAACTAATGGGTCTGGATCACCATGCCGGGCCTGATCAGTTGCGCTAATGACACATTTGTTTGCATATAACCGAGTTGCCAAAGGACTGTCGTTGCGCGCCCTAAACATCATCAAACAGAGGTTCACCCTCCACAAAAACTACCAAAGGCTCTTCCGGTGGGCCTTCCAGCATAGCAGGCCCTTCTGGTGGGCTTTCCAACATAGAAGAAACATCTTCAGCGATGCGAGCAGCAGTCGGTCTCGCCGTTGGGTCCGGATTCATGCAGCTGTCGAGCAGGTCGACCATCGGGCCACAACCATTCTCAATGACCAAGTCAAGACTATCCGCGGCCGAGATCACCTAATGATATCAGGTAGTCAGCCAAAGAGCAAGGAGTAAAACAAAAAGAAATGAGAAATTTAGATAATGTAAAGCAGAAATACCGTTTTCGCGACCTGCGCAAAGGCATACACGTCTGACCATGATGACCGACTCATTTTTTCGTTCTTTAAAGAGGAGTCTTGCCCCAACAAAAGTGATACTAGGTTACGTGCATCTGAGAGCACGGAGTCGATTGTGGAATTGCCGTGTAGTTTCGACAGGCCAAAATCTGCAATTACAGCAACTCCATCGTGGAGGAAGATGTTGCCCTAGAAGACTGCAGTCAACTTCATCTTTGTGAAAGCATAAATGCGACTGACGATATGTAGATTGCCGTGAATGATAGGCTGAGGATGACACCCATGTAGGTGTTCAAGCCCGCGGGCGATGTCATGCACCTGCCAGTGGATAAATACCGTCAGACCACGGGGATGGACCGATGTAAAGAATAACTAACAAGCTCATACCGTCGACGGTACGAAAGATTACCATCACATTGCGCCTCCAGTAACCAGAAATAGAAGTCTGGGCGGTCCACTCTGGGCATGACTAAGCCAGGTGGTTTTGTGGTTGAATCAAAGCCGATCAGAGGCAGCACATTCCGGTGAGGCTCTAGTCTTGCGCATATCGCAAGCTCGCGGAGAAAAAGCTGCCCGAAAGATGATTAGATCAGGGAGACACAACAATCCCCCACAACCTTGGTAGCCAGTGTACGACCCTAACAAGAAGTCATCAGCACCCTCGTCGCTGACACTGCTCGAAAAGTACTCACCATTTTGTCCTCAAGTTTCAGCGCAATTCTATTATTCACCTTTACCACCACATCGTGCTTGGTGTAATTTTTTTCCTTCTCGGAAATGGTGTGTGACCACGTCGTATAATAGACTGATGCAAAGGTGCCTTCCGATGACGGCTTTGTGACGTCGTAGGATGAAAGCTCCTTCGCGACGTCGAGCTTGCGAGCCAAACTTATTTCGGCAGGCGCGGTCAGATGTGAGTGTATGTAACTGGCAATACTGTACAAATCACAGCTACATTTGTGCAACCGGTCAGGCGGACTGCTGTGCAACATCGATAGGGGCCGTAAGCATACCGATGTTCGACATTTGAATCTGCCATTAAATCGTGAATGTGGAGATGCGAGATAGGAGAGTGGTGCTGGTGTTTGGACGGATGAGTTGGTGCTCGGCAATCGTTTATAAGGAATGCCATGGAGATCACGAGTGGCGATGGAGCATGCCAGTCACACTGGAGCGGCAATTGATCACCTCTCTCACGCCTGTCACTCATCCGACCCTGTCCCTCAATCGTCCCGTCCTGTGTATTGCTACCTATGTATGGGAAATTTGGCCCTGCGATTGAGTGGGGCCAGACATGCGACATGTTCGACCCCCGCCACTCTTGCTCCCTAGGGAAAACCCGGTCGGGGGAAAATGGGAGAAAACGGGCGAAAAACAGCCCTGGTTGGGCTTGGGTCAAGTTGTCAAAAGTAAGGCTCCAACCCTTTCCGTTTGCAAACGTTTTCAAACAGTAAAAACCGTTTTCATTTCCGTTTAGTTTGTCAGATCTGGCAAACCGTTTATAAACAGTTTTAAAACAGTATAAATGATTTCAAAATAATCACTCACCTGGGATGAGTGCCAGCATGCTCACTTGTAGTTTAAAGGTCCCAAATGGCTAGCTCGGGCATATTCCGAGGATCTTGAGTGAGAATGGATAAGCCTGACGGACGTATGGTTTCTGTCACTGGCTCCTAATCCCTATTTGGATTGAATATCACGTGACTGATCGCTTCCGGCAGTTCCCGCGTCTCGCCGAACTTGGACATTCTTCTTCTTGTTTTCCGACACCATCTTTTCTGGTTCGGGTTTATCCAAAATACATAGGTGACATGATAGACATGCATCTGCATCAGTGGGAGACAAAAAATATGACAATTCCAGCTGGAGGATCTCTTCAGAATGTCCCCGAAATTTAGCCCCTGAAAAATACCGTTTGAAGACCGTTTAAAACGGTTTTAAACTGTTTCCATACCGTTTGTTTTGTCCGATTTCACAAACGGAAACAAAATGGTTGGAGCCTTACTGATATCCATAGGAGGTTTTGTACCGATCGTAGAGGGCGAATAAATGACAGCATGGCTCAACTCTGAAGTCATAACGAGGGGGGGGGCCTTGGAAATGGTTGCTTGCGATACCGTTCTCCCGTATTTAGGAGGGCAGTGCATCTGTGTACACTGCAGAGATAATCAGGAATGGAAGACTACCGTGACTCCGTGAGAGGCACACGTTCCAAGTGAACATGGCCACATGTAGTATCAAAAATGCGCCCACAGAAGCAACGGAATGCGCCCACAGAAGCTTGGGAAATGACAGATGGTTCAATACTTTCTGACAAGAGAACGCTGTTGGACCCTGAAATACCCAGTGATGTAGTTCAAGCCAGATTCCGAAACCGCAAACTTTCAAGTTCAAATTAGTTCTACAAAGATTGACCAATCGGAAACCGTGACCCAGTACTGGGTCAGCCATCAAATCTTGGATTTTGACGCACATAATTCTCTAAGGCCATTGCCTCTCCAGATAAAATATATCTGAGCATGTAGATACATTTGAAGTTCATTCATGTAGGGGACTGCCTTTACAGATTGTCTATAAGTGCATTTGGGATTGAGATATTTGCAAAAATCCTGCGTGACCTGGTACCGGGTCCGATGCAGTATGGCCGAGGACCGGCTTACAGTACTTATCACCGATTTAATAACTCTCTCTTCGGGGGCGAACAGAGCAGAAACAGCTTAGTTCGAGAGTTTGAAACTCCGCTCACGCCTTGATCGCCGTGCAAGGGTTTCTGGTTAAATTTTTGCGGGGGTTTCTGCAAAATTCCCTAAAGCGGTAGGGTTTCTGCGTGAAACCGGGTTTCTCAACCGATTAACTCCTCCTAACTCCACTTGATTAACAGGCGTGATGCTTGGCGGCGTTATACAGGGGTGCTCAATTCTTAATCCGAACGGGTTCAGTTCGGATTTTAATTCAATATTTGTACGAACAAACAAGGTCATTTCAATCTCCGCTCGGCAACAAAATCTCGGCAGGACTATTGGGCCCCCGCTAGGAAACTCTTCGAAGGTTATGCCGACTAGGCTTCAAGCAAGATAGACATTGCCCACGACACCAGAGTTGTGTGGTGGAAAATTATTACCTTCGCAAAAAAGAGCAAATATTCACGATCCATTCATGTTATGTGCACGTCTCAGGTATTTTTCTACCTGGTCTTGGCTTCATCCCGCAAATATTATTATGGGAAATGGTGGATGACTTGGGGTAGTTCAAAGATGAGAATACATGATAGAGAGGTTACCTGAGGAACGCCGAAAGAATCACCGCCAAGCGGAGATTGAAATCACCTTGTTTGTTTGTACAAATATTCAATTAAAATCCGAACTGAACCCGTTCGGATTAAGAATTGAGCACCCCTATGCTTGACTGCCGCTTCATCGCGGATTACTCAACATTCGAACTTGACGCAACTACTAGCGCAAACTCCAACTTACAATGAGCAGCCAAAACGCTTGGGTTATCGAAAACCACAATTCCACCAGCCTAGCCGTCTTTGGAACCACTATTAACATCACCACAGATCAGTTGAATTATGAGAGAGGTAAGCATGCCAGAGGTCAGTGCACAATCTCTGAACACCTCCATAATTTGCTTGCTGCATCCCTTTGTGAGTGGTCTCTGGCCTTTGCCAAGAATGACCATAGTCATACATGCATCAACAGTACCACTTACAGACACTAGTCCCCCAACGAACAACACCACTACTCCCCAAGCCACCACATTTTTAAGGGCATTTGCGCACCAGCGAGTGGAGTGGGTGATTCACACGGAAGGCCTCCCACACAATATCCATAGTATGCTCGCTGGAACAACTGCAAATGCTTGGAACCCTCTTGCCAGTTACCGATTTTTACGCTTCCGCTTTCCCCTTGTTGATTTTGAGTGGCATGTCCAGACCATATATCATAAACTGGCGGTTTTAGCACCTGGCACCGCTGGTGAGGCTGAAACAAAAGTGCAATGGAAGATGTGGCCAAGACAGGCAACTTTTCTGGTATATGTTTCCAGTCTGCACACTGTTTTGCTAGGACCTGACAATATATATTCAGGTTTAGTTGCATATGGTTTCATTACGGACAGAATAATCCTCAATGCTGCCTGCCATCTTGTAATATGCCACAGAGATTTTTATGTCACTCGTGTCATCCTTCCCGAACTAATAGCGCCAATCCCACTCCCTCTGGAACCCCTGGAACCACCTTAGTAAGTATATCACTTGGTCAACCATCCTTCATCTTGTCTGTCTGGTTGTGCTGAAATCTTTTCTCATTTCTCCCAGCAAGAATGACTTGGCCATCTTCTCCACATCCCAAACCGTTCTCCACTTCTTGCGATCATGCTACAAAATACTTGCATTTCTCATGTCGCTGAGCGCCCTATTGGCATCAGCGCAGCCTGTGGTTGATAAGAAGAACTTTACAGCTGGGTTGGTGTTGGCGATAGTTGGTATATTTGCCGCAGCCATTTCGGTTATCGCTGCAGGTTTGGGCTGGGTGCTTGCATGGATCGAAGTTCAATCAGCTAAATGTAGGTAGCTGCTCATACATTTTGTAAGACAAGGACAATGTCATCTTGTTCTCATATCCTACTTCTCGTGCTCTCTTTGCATATATTGTAGTACCCTGAAATGGTATTGACATCAAGGAGTTTGATGTGGTCTATTTGAGCCTGAAAATTTTGCACAGTATCTAGTCAGTGGAGACAGTTTCATGTCTCCTTTGCCTCATTAACTTCAGAATCGTTGTTTACAAGGATTCCAGCATTGCGCTCTGCCAAGGGATCAGTATATTCCGTGTAATCGGCAGCCTCTGGATCATTCCAGCTCTTTGTGGAACTTGGGGCACAGTAAGGCTCCAACCATTTCGTTTCTGTTTGCAAAACCAGACAAACCAAATGGAAATGGTAACAAAACAGTATAAACTGTTTACAGTGTTTGCGGAAAACCTTGGCCACGCCACTTTTTTTTAAAATTAAATAAAAACATCATGTGTCAGACAACATACAACAACAAGCCCCCCTACATCAGCAAAACCTGATTTTTGCTGTAGTGCCTGTAGTGGCTGTAGAAATCCCAAACTATGTAGTGCTATTGTAAGCTAATTGTTTAGTGAAAGGCAATAAGGTGAGAAAGATTAGTAAGTATAAGTCGGTGGACAATTAACTTGTCAAGACATCTTGTGAAAGATTAGTAATTATAAGTCCGTGGACAATAAGTCGTCAAGACATCTTGTGAGAGATTAGTATGTATAAGTCCATGGACAATAAGTCTGGTCAGAGTTTACAAGGGGCCGACAGGTCGGTGAGTAAGATAGAATGAGTAAGTTGGATAAACCCTGGAGATGGCAGCATGATCGGCAGAGCTGACAAATCACTAATATCCGGTCAGACTTGCACATATGTAACAGGGGTGCACGTTCTTGGGTGCCATGGGGAGCTCGATAAACCAGGTAGTGGACCCTATGGAGGGCAGAAGAGAGAGATGATGGACCAAGAATTTGAATCCGACACAATTTTCGCATCGGATTGCTGCCTGCCTAAAGGGGATAAAACTTAGGGAGGTTTCAGAGGCTTCAAATTGCTGCGCTTCTTCGACAAAATGTGAAGAAGACAATAGGAATCACGGAATCATATTATATGACTCACAGACACTCCCCGAGGCCTTGGGAACCACTCTGCTAAGCGGGGACTTTGTTGTAATCCCGTCGGAAGACCTTGTTGAATATATCGGCACCACCTCGTCGTACACCACCATGATCCTTGCCAGCGATCAGCCATCACCAAATCTGGAAAAAAAAATGGTTTGATCAGGTGAGGATTGCAATATTTGTGCAATAGTTGTCCCAGATCAGACGTGCTCGCAAGGGCTCACAATCTCCATACAATTATCGTGGGCCGCAGATAACAGCAGACGACCAGCATAAAATCATTGTATTGTATCATCTCTTGATACAGTTATTACTTGGGCTCACAAAGGCCTCTGATTGCGACACGAGTGAGGAAAGTACTCGAAGGATATCAAATATCTAAAAACTGCATGCATGTACTCACTTTGATTTGGTAAGAGTGGATGGTTGTCGCCAAAGTTCCGAGTTCGGCCTTCGAAGCTTCAATGTTGGAGCCTGGTCGCATCCAATTCATACACAGACGACAGGTTGTCGCCCGATTTGTGTGGTAGTGCTGAAATACCTGAATAATACGACTATCGTGAGCTCATAGTGCGCTGTGCCGGTTCAGATTAACTTTACTGTATATATGTTCTTCAGATGTTTTCAGGAAAAAGTACTATCCAAATGATTCAAACTCCGCCATCAAACTCCGCCCATCAACAAACAACCATCAATGTGGATATCAGAGTCAATGATTTCTTCCTTTCTCCCCCATTGTCCCCCTTCCGCTCCGCTGCTGCTTTGTTGACTAAGGTGTCAACATCGTCCATGGACCTTCTCGCCGATGGCCACACCTCATACTTGATATCTCCGATACCCTCTCCTGTGCCAAGACCCAAGACCCGTCGGCCCACGTACCTGTCTGTCAAGCTCTTTGTGCCTCATCTCCCCAATGGACCAGACTCCTCAACATTGTTTCTTTACATGTATGAACCAGATCAAGCTTTGGTCAAGAAAACCTCTAGGCCAAGACCCCAGCATCCTGCCCACAATATCCTTGTGGCTCATTGCCTCGTGGGCCTGTCTCCCCTCAAGCTGGACCATCCAAAACAACAAGATGACCAAGATGACCATGAAAACTGTCCTGTTCCACTGTTCTTTTAGGCCCATCCCCCTGACAGGTTACCGTGCCCTGCCCATCAAATTCACGTCCTTCTTTTGAGCTTACTAGCCAAATGGCCCACCTCTTCCACACGAACTTCTTGCCCTTTCTAACCCAATACTCCATGCCCTGTGCCAACATCCTCTTCGCATGACTGCAATCGGAAAAATGCGATGTCTTGAACTATGACCATCAAGTTAGACAACCCTGCCTGCCCTTTTCACCCACCTTCCCGTATATACCAATTCACAGTCACAAACCACGAACCACTGTTGCCACACTTGTCCTTCGGTCGTGCTCGATACCATTAAGTTCTGTATGTGTCACCGGGCCTCTGTCAGCAAGCTCTTGAAATGTCAGTCGTTATTTCCCTTGCATTACAATCGCTTTTACTTATCCTATTATATTCAGATGTTTTTCCCACTGTGTGCGGTGGCTCTCAAATGTATCTCCCCTTTGGATCACATCAATGCCACCAGGGCTGCATACACGTTTCGGCTATGAGCTGCAGTGTAGAGTAATAGTCGTACTGGTTCTACTTGTATTTTGCCTCCTGAATATTACTGTTCCCTGACTGCCATTCCCCTGCTTCAATTGAAATGCTAGTATTCTATCTGTGCTAGAATCCTCCTCTTGACTGGCAACCACTCGTAATGTCAGAAAAGTGCTTGTCTGCACTCGCGATGTTCACAATTATTATCTGTTCTGTGACCACCACACGTGCTTGGTTGCAAAAGTAATTGGTTGTGATCTGGTCCACAATAATTGTGGGGATTGTCGAGATTGTATGGATCATGAACGCAGACATTCACTCGCAACTTTTTTCCAGCTTTGGTGATGGCCCCAGGTTGCCACAGCAGCTGTCATCAACGGTGATGATGACGAAGCGGCGAGGATGACCACGTCAATCATGGCCTGTGATCTTTATCATCGATGGAGCTCACATGTACACCTGGTAATGTCTTTCATTAAGATGCTGCACACACCACTGATATCCTTCCTCAGCACGTGGATATCTGAATGAGCTGTACGATCTGGCTGCCCATATCATCCAGCCCCGTTTCCCCACCCTTTTCCGACACTTCCTATACGAAGAAATCCATGGCCCCAACAGTGCCATCACCGTGGACGATTGTCCCATCTTCTGCGGCCGAATTCACATATTCCATTCGGCCATTGCTCAATTCTATGCCCCCAGTGACCTGTACGGTGCAGGCGGCATGTCCAGCAAGCGTATTCGATCCAACCCAAGTTGGCATGGTTACCCTCACCGCAATACGGTCTTCATCGATACCGGGAGCCCTGTCATGGGTGGTCTTGTCATCGGCTGTGTCATCTTATTTTTTTCCTTCACCTTCTCTGACATGGATTACAAATGCACATCGGTCAGCTGGGTTGTACCCGTCGGAAACACCCCAGACCCAGACACAGGCACACGGGTCGTAGAGCCAGAGGCTGAATGGCGTGAGCCGTGCCTAGGCATTGTCAAGATCGATTGCATTGCCCGCACCACGCACTTGATTGGGGTTTATGGTTCTATGGCTTTGCCAGAGGACTTTCATTTTTCCAGTTCATTGGATGCTTTTGATAGATACTTTGTAATCCTTATGCTCAGGAAAAAAAATGCATTTCGTAGTATTTGTGTAGTTGATTGAAAAGAAGACGAGAAGGTTTCGCATCTACAATGAAAGCATATTAGCAGAATGGTTGCAGGCAAAATAGCGGTGTCGTACCTATCTCCTAAAAGGGTATCAAGCTGCCCCATCCGCCCGTTTGCTTCGTTTGTGCTCCCGGGCACCCTCAATAATATCTGCTTCGTTGACTTCGTTCCTGGCCTTGCGCTTCTTTGGTTCTGCAGGACGTAAGACGGGTGGAGCAGCTGATGAAATTTCAGAGGAGGGCGGAGGCGATGAGAGAGGCGGAGGAGGGAGAATGGGCAAAGGATTGGAGAAATAAGAAGGGGCAGAAAGGGCGAGGAAGCTTTCGATGTCGGAAATGCCATCTGAGTGACTAAGGATGTCGGAAATGCCAGTGGCATTAGTAAAAAGTTGGTCCTCGAAGCCTGTCAGGCCATCCATGCTGATGTGTCCAAAAACATCGCTGGAGGATCCTGCAGGGGGAAGGGCAGACGGTGCAGTATCGGTTTGATTTTTGTCCTCTGAGATGGGTGCGATCGCCGTTAATGGCAGGCATGACTGAGATTTATTGGGGGCAGGTGATTCTGAAGACAGTGTAATTAGTGGTGTAACAGAGAAAGATAAATAAGGAAGTTACTCAGAGTTCTGGTCTTGATGCGACCACTAGAGCTAGCTTCAACGATCACAGTTGAATGCTTTGATGTCCTGGCTTTTCCCTTCGTCAACTTTAACTCTTCAGTGAGCGCCTTCTGCCTGGCTGATAATAGCCATCGTGCCTCCTTCTCCGCTTCAATTTCGCTCTGAATAAGCGCCCGCTTCACAAAAAGCCCCTCATTTGTTCAATCATCAGGCAATGAGTCCTCGCCCATAAGTAGACCACTCCATGTGTTCAAGACCAGTTGTTTTTTCAAAGCGAGTGGTCCAAATTTAATTTTTAACGGTCAAGAGGCGGTCTCATTGTAAGGCCCGATTGACAGCTCTCAACCATTGGTTATAAATTTCTGTTGTAGTCTGCGTCCTATCTGAAGTTGTAATCACTCGGTTTGTACGAAGGTTCCATATTAGATGCCACACAATGGACACAAGTATAGCGAATAACCTTCCCTTTTCTGGGAGAATGGCACCTTTGTGTGACTTAAATCTCACAAGGTTGCACCCTAAAATCAAACCCCAGGTCATCATTGGCCAGCAGGTATATTTCATTGACCAGCGTTGTTGCGTCAGGTTCCATATTAATTTTTGATGTTGTGCATCACCTTCCAAAGCAATATGTTCGAGTGTTTCTGGAACTTCACAAACATGGCATCTCCCTCTTATCTCTAATGTATTGATGTGGGACCAGAAATCACCCACTCTAACTGTGTTATGTATACACTTCCAAAAGAATTCTCGTGAAAGACGTTGCAATGTGATCGACCGAATTGACCTCCAGATCATTTCATCAGAAGGTGTATACTTGGAAATTTCTTCTACTGAGCATGGGATTCGATCCAGAGTTATAAACGTAGATTTTCGGTGAGGTTTTGGGTGTAGCATGCATATAACTTTAGTGAAAAATCTCTGGGAGCCTTGTGATAAAAGCACTCCCAGGCACTCGAACATAAGGTCAATTTCTGAGTCAATTTGAACAGCACGGATGTGTTCATTTGTTAAGCCTTTTGCGTGGTTATCGGAGACTTTCTTGAACTGAATTTGAGCTACTCGCTCATTCAGCATTGCAAACACAGATCTCAGAAGTCGGAATTTTAGGTCTAATATGTCATTCTCAAATTTCTCTCTTTCTTAACTAGTGCTCGTGACAAGAATTCTGAGGAGGAGAAAACAAGTAGTGGCATGTTTCTCTGTGTATTCTGAAATATAACCAGCAGACCTTCCAATAGAGCTGATGAAAATGTTAGTGGTATTTCTGGCCTGTCAAAAGTTAATGACAGGATCTCACTTTCCTGTGCGACCTCAGTTTCTGTCTTGATCATCACATTCACATTCGACTTGAATTCACCGGGACGGATTACCTGTGCGTGCAAAAATACTGTCATAAGGCTAGGATCCGGTCCAGGTATTTTATACCTCCTTGCTGGAATTGCATCGAGTGAGTCTTCGAAGGCAAAGATTCGGAACCCTCTCCCCACATTAGACAAGGTAAAATACGGGTCAAATACCATTACTTGATCAGCTTGGATTGGTTTTTTATTCCACTCCTGTTCCTCGTCTGTCAGAGCGAACTCTTCACATAAATCTAGATTTGGCATTGTTGGGTTCCATTTTTCCAGAATGCTGTCTATCAGCATTTTCTCATTTTCAATGGATGCTCACAACCGAACAGTGATCGGTCTTGATAACATAATGGGTAGCCGCCTCCAATTACCGTGTTTATGATATGATGTTTCCCTTCCAGAGTCGGCGTCGATGACTTCCACCTTTCGAGGTCTCTTGTAATTTTTTCAAGCACTGAAGGGGGGCTTTGCCATTGTTCGAGAGTTTCAGTGCATATCCAATATCCTCGGCCGTTAGATCCTTGTCCATCTCGTTGAATTCACTTTCTGGCAGATGGACATCACATTTTTCCAGTGTAATTTCAGTTGCCATCATTCTTCCATACTCGTCGGAATAGTACAGTAACTAACAGACTAACCTTGGTCTTGACAGCATCCCAACGCTGCGACTCATGAGCCTTCTATCACAATGTTCGGCTCCAACTGTCGAATCCCTGTTCGTAATCGACCGTTCCATCTTCCTCGGATTATCTATCGTTGAACGGGGCAGTGCCAGATGACAATCCACTGATCGATGAACGAAATTCAAATAGTTCTCGCGCCCCACAGCCCATTCGCATTTATGACCTCGTCAATAGTATCGGCCCCTGCGTGAATCATATATATGCCATACGCCAGCCGGCAGATCTCGGTTTATCTCCACTCAATCAACGCACGGCTAAAAAAAGGTGCGGAAATCTACGAGCTGCTGATTCAATTTGCGAAGTCGTAGTATCACTTAGCTTTCACTGGTTGTCCCAAACATCCTGTGTGGAGGTCAGCCTTCAGGGTTAGATAGCTGTATTTCCCTTAATTGAAGATCGGAAGAAGAGACTGGTAAGTGCGATCCGTCATCTTCTATATTGCTCTAAATTCTCCTAGACGCCACATCCAACAACAAAAAAAACACTCAACGGTAGACCGATACCTTGGGAACCCCGTAGATGCATCGCAGAGAACAATCAGACTGTTGTCTGGAACTCAGGCTATATATTTATATAGCGAGAGTCGTCAGATTTCCACCGACCCTCTCTTCATTCCCCATCATGTCTGGCATTGGCCCAGACAATGTTCTCGTTGCACATGGAAAGTACGTTTCTCGTCCATCGTCTATCGTGTATCACTGCTTATAGAAGCTGCTTCATTCAGGCAATTTTCAAACTACCTCTTCCTCGCCGGCCTTGGTGCACTTCGACTTCACACCCTCAGAGACGATACTTATACAGATATATAGTGATTTTATTTTACGACCACCTCCTCACGCTGAACACAGAGATCGCCCACATATGGGTTCGTAGTCCTACACAGGGTTCGGCGTGGTTTCTGTTGATTCGCTATTTTGCTCTTTGCAGCAACATTGCGACATCATTTCAGTCGTTTTTGTATCCTTCTACTCAAGTACACTCTCCTTCCACTCATCCAGACCGTCGGTTGATGGTTCCCACTAGACGTGACCAACTTGCGTCTTTCATTAGCACAAGTTCCCTAACGAGATGTCCAGGTGCCACAAATTGCACGCCGCGCGTGGATTCCCCATCGTTGGACAGCAACTCCTTGTGGGATGTGGGTATCCTCCCCTCTCCTATCATCCTGCCGCACATATTCTCTGCCAGGTACTCTCTTTCTTCGGGTATGCGCCATGTATGCTTCCAGCAAGCGCGTCCGATTTTCCGTCCTGGCTGCCGGATTAATCACCGTTACTATTGGGGCAGTGCGTGCCCAGGTTTCATCTCATTACGACCGCCAAGTAACCATATGTAGTGGTCTGTAGTTCCGGCAGGGCCTAGTCCAATTCTACACACTACATTGCAGGGTTGCCATGAAGTGCAATCCAGAGCCCAGTACGCACATCCGTTTTCGAGATTGAAATGCTCTTATGCATTACCTACCCAGGTCATTCGTTGGTCTCCTTCAACTTCCCTTTCGCTCAGACCGTTGACATGTCATGCAACTGCAGGTATGGCGGCCGCTTGGGAAACAGAGTATGCTCATTATCTGGTTACTTCGGCTCGTTGACTTCTTATTAGACTTGCGTACAACATATTGGTTCTTGGACTGACTCTCCATCGCGGGTATAAGCAGACAAGAGTTGTGCTCTCGTCTTCCGTGTCGCTTTGGCAGGTCATGGTACGGGACGGTAAGCTCTATTTGAATTGTGTTATATCCTCATTGCCAACATCATTCGTAGGTGTGATGTATTTTGGGTCAGTTAATTCAACCCCACGCGTCAATTCCCGGGGCTGAAGTTGGTCAGAATGATTTGTCTCGCAAATCTCGCAAACATTTTCTTGTTCTACGTCGGTTTTATTATTATTTCATCATGGACATTTCTGACGCTGGGATGCCCAGTTCGGGAATGTTCGTGTGCTTCGTGTCTGCTGACGGTTCCGTGTCCTCAATATTTACCAGATTATGACATCTGGCAGTGTTTCGTGGTTCACATCTGCGTACGATAATTCTCCATAATTCCAATAGCTCCCCGTGCTTAAACTCTTCAGAATCTCGGTCACAATGGTTTCTCGGCTGATGCTGAACCTGCGCGAAGCTGCATCTCCGACCACTGAGTTGCCCACTAGTCAACGCGGTTTGGTCCAGGAGGATCGTGCCATGGAGGAATAAATCTGACTTTCATGTGTTGAATTTGGCGGAGGAGGGAAGCTACACAGGAGTACGTAGTGTAGAATGTAGCTGATGTAGAATGTAGCTGACAGCGTTTGGAAGACACGCCTGGTGAAGTGACGGCCCTTGGATTTATGGTACCGGTATCGTCTCAGCTAGGGACTTCTTTTGTTGATTTTTCTCGGTATCCCCACATACACGGGCGGTAACCTTGTCGCATTTAGGTGGGGCTCCAGTCACTACAGTTCATATTCGGCCCAAACAGCTCTTTGCAACCGACCCTTTGCTCGTCGCATGTTGTTGTATGTTCGTTTCAGACATACGCAAGCAATGCGCCGCCTGCACTGCACCAACACGGAAACATTTGAAACCTGTTTACAGCTCAGGCTGTTTGCGGAACTCAGGGTGCGGCCAATTTTCTTTTTCCTTTTTGGTCAAATTTTGATAGTTTCAACCAGATCATGTGGGCTCAATTCGGGGTGTGGATGTCTGGGAACTATATGGAAGGAATCGCAATGCGAATCCGGAGGGCACCACGTCTTCAGATTTTTTATACCAAGTCTGTAATAAATATAATACAATATTATGCTATTTCCACGGAGATCCGTATAACGAAAGTGAGTCATGTCGAAGGGCGTGCTTCTGTCTTACCTACTTACTTCGGAGGACTCTGCGTAGGGGCGGTCAGAACTCAGTGACTACATGTCGTTGATTGAAGATAAGGGGTAGGAATATTCGATTGTTTACAGACCATAGAACAGCGCGGTGGGTATCCCAATAAAAACAAAAGTCTACTCTAGATGGAGCTTGTATATATCCACATCAAATCGAGCGAATTCAACATCAAAAAATGCAGCCTGGCGACCCGAGGAGCTCAAGTTACGAAGCAAGCTCCATGCAACCGATGCCCTGTCGACTTTTATTTCCTTAAGCGAAGGGCAGAGCGATTTCTCGGCGATCACATCCCAAAGCGGGAGTTTGGAACCTGGACTGCACTCAAGGAAAACCAAGGTTATCAGCGCAGGAGTGGACCTGAGGAGGGAAACAAATGGGTCCATGGGCCATATGTGCATGTCGCGAAACATCAGTTCCGTGAGGAAAGGATATCTCGGAGTGCTGGGAAGTGCCGCTATGAAATCATTCCATACCCGCTCTGATATTTCCATTCCGTCAAGTCTTAGGCGTCGTAAATTCGGTGTCTCCAGCGCCCGGAAAAAAGGGGAACAATCCAGTTCGTCGCCGTCGGAACCCTCGGAAGCAATTAGGTTGGATAGCGCCAGATCAGTGATTGAGTAGGGGAAGAGGAAATCGATTGGTTGGGTAGCATTTGTTTGGTCGAAGAACGGTATCCTGATATTGTGGAACGCCAATTGCTTCGGGCCGCACAGAAACCATGGATTCAGCGGCAGATTGGGCCCCCGCACCTCTTCCACGGCATTCGAGGTCAACTGGATGTGAAACACATGGAACCAGGGAAGCAATGCATCCTGGTCGTCATGCCACCCTTGCGTCATGGTGTAGTTGGTCGGAATGTCAAGATGGATGCAATATGGCTCGGGGTATTTTTTATCGGAGAAGAGGTTGATCATGGTGTAGTAGTTGACAGGTGAGGCGCAGATCCAGATCTGGTGGCATCGCTCAATGTGCGATGCCACCAGCACCATGAAGCATCGAAATTCGATACGGTCTGTGACGGGCACGCTGAAGTCCATCACGAGACAAATGGGTTGCTCCTTCGAGCGATCGAAGAACGCCCGGAAGACGTCGACGTGCTTGAGGTCGGTGTTACAGACACGAATCATGCACCACAATTCGGTGTAGCTGATGCAGCATTCGCGCCAGAAGCGCGAAACATGGGATAGATTCACGGCTGCGCGGAGAGACGCGCGCTCCAGGATGGCATACAGGAGTTCGGGTGGTAGATCGTCGATGGAAGCCATGGCGGTCGGGGCAGGGAGGGACTGTGCCACCGTTTGAGGACACTGGGGTTTTATATTCCCGATCAGTTTGGTTGGCCAACTGGAACAGTGAACCGTAGAGTTACATACTTACCCAATTCGGACACTGCATTGTCTTTGAGTTCAAGTGGCCACTGACAACATGCCAGTGATCTGGCGCTCTTTGTCTTTTCTGTTCGCCTAGATCTGACACAAAGGGCGACAAATGGGATCGGCGGAGAGGTCATCACTTCGACAGTGGAAACCTCGCGGGAAGCCGATTCAGGCCACTCGACGAGTCTTTAAGGCCTGGTGCCCATTTTTGACCAGCATGAAGCTCGATGCTGTACACTTTCGAAGTCATCATGAGTGAATCACCAGCAGCTGGGGGTCTTAAGTATAAAACCCTCTAATTAGAGGTCCATCGCTTTTGTATAAAACCCTCTGATTAGAGGTGCGACCGTTTATATTGATGAGCGCCGCTCAATTCCGAGCACGGAAGCATCCGATCGGAAAGTTAAACGGACGTCCGATCGGAAAGCTCATCGGAAATTTGATCGGAAGTACTAAAAATAGAAGCTCCGCATCACTGGCGCGACTTTCGACATTTTCGCATTCTGCGCAACTTCTACAACTCCCAAGGCTCCGCAAATACGATATTCGGATTCCGCATGGCTTATTACATGGGATACATCGACTCCGCATCCATTCCACGGCTGTTATTGGACTTTCTGCGACTTTTCCGATGGTTTTCACCACTTTCCGCGACCTTTTCGCTCCTACTGGCTCCATTTCGATTCAAAAAATTCTACAAAATAGATATTTGAGATCTCCAACACTGTTTCTATCGACTCCGACCAGTCCACAGGTCTCTCCGGTTATTTCTACCTTTTCCGCAGGACTTTTACTTATTTCTTCCTAAACGGGCCATCGCCGTGAACTCTACGGTGCCGCATGGTACTCATACCCAGTTACCGTTGTCTCGGGTCTTGGCATTCCTATAAAAGCCACAAGTATTCTACATTGTACAGGAGGAGATTTGTACCCCACTTATCCTCTCAATCATATGCCCCTTTCTTCCACTAGCTTTTAACTTGAACCATCGACCTCTGCAGGCTATTACCTGCTATCGTACTCGCTCCGCTCAATGGACTATTATCCGTGCACGTTCCACATCGCTCTCGCTCGCCCAGGCTATTACCTGGGCCACGTTCGCTCACTAGTTCTTTTATAGGTCCTCCGTCGCTGTCGTCCCGCTCCGCAGACTATTATCTGTGCACGTTCCCCATTAGCTCTTGCTTCTGCATTCAGTTCTGGTCCCTCGTCGCTCACCGTCTCGCACTAGTTATCACCGGCGTTGCGCTCATCTTAAGCAGGAGTTGAGTCTTGGTTCGTCTTAGACCACCTCGCACACCCGCGTCTACTGTTTCTCCACTCGGAGCAGAGTTTTGTTTTAGCTCGCGCTCTTAGCGGCGAAGCAGGCGTATCAATATATATCAGAGGCACTCACGTGTAGGGAGCACGACGCTGGCAAGACAGTTGGCGGTGAGCATGCAGCGAGCAGGACGTCGACAACGTTGGCGAGACGTGTTGGGCTTGTTTGGCAAGTCCTTCACGTCGCTGACTAATGGCAGCCAATTTGGGACGACAGCGATCATGGAGCGCCGTCGTCGTCTGCGACGATGAGCACGACCTTAACTCTTGTACTTGCCTTTTTTTCCCCACAAAAACACCCAAAAATGCACATAAATGAATACAGGTAGTAGATTATAGCACAGTATATGTAGCAACGAGTATGAATGAAAAAATACACTTCAAGAAAACGACTCCTCCACGATAGACGCAATAGTAAGAGGGTCCGTCGCGATCTCGGGGACCGGGGCAGCCGCTTCCTCCACCTCATCCCCGTCCACACCCTCGCCTTCTGTCTCCGGCGGAATCTGGCCCAGCCCGGCACGCCCGAGCTCGATGTAACACGGGATATCGCTCCAGTTCTCTTGAAAGCGGGAGCGCAAATCCAGCCGCAATTGCGACTGGCGTCATGCGTAGGCCGTGAACCCCTCCTGCAAAACGACGTCCTCCACCACCTCGGGCCGTTGATCCACAAGGCTCATCCACCACCCCGCCCTCCATTTGAGGAACTCGAGGACCCGACGCATCTCCTCCTCCAGGAGATCCACTTCCTCCGTCCACCTCCAAGCCCTCGCCCGCGTTCTCGCCCATTCGATCCGCAAAGCCTCTGTCATGCCGGTCTCTGCATCCTCCTCCTCCGACAACAGCGTCAGCCAAATCCAAGACGCTGGCCTTTCCTCCAGCTCCTTCCTTCGCACCTCCACCTCTATCTCCTCCTGAGTCTTCCTCTTCTTCGTCCGCAGGTGGTGGTTGGCGTCGGCGAAGGTTCCACGGGGTCTTTGTCGTACATCATCGTGTGACAAGGGTCGCAGCTGCGTCTTCCACTCCGTCTCATTCAGCCTAGGGCTGAGCACAGCGAGCGCCGCACGCGTGACTCGATACTTCTGCGCTGTTCGGCGGAGGCGCTCGTCCAACAGCTTGATGGAGGTTTTGGCGCGAGTATTGGCCGCCACCCCGTGCGCGAAATCGTCCTTCCAAGAGTACTTCTTCGTCCGCACGAGCAGCAGAGTCTGCACCTCTCGCAACGCCTCGTGCGCCTGGCCCACCCATAGCTGGAACTCGTAGCGTGCGTGGCTCTCCTTGACTACCGTGTCGGGCGTCGTTGCCAGCCTAGAAGGAAGCCAGAGCTTCATGGCATGGACGGGGACCTGCGGGGTTGGCTGGAGTCAGGCTGCCGTCGCTCGTGCCTTCTCGTCCGCTGCCCGCAAGATCGCGACAGTTGGCGTGAGCGACTCGCGTATCTTCATCCACTCTGACAGCTTCCTCCCGAGTTTGTTGGACCGCTCCAGCAGGGCTGTCTTCTGGCGATCCGTCGCGTGGGTTTTCAGAGCACCAGCATCAGACGCTAGGTCCCGTTGCTGCTCCTCAAGGTGTAGACCCATGTCGATCATCTCGGAGGCGTGGAGGTCCCCCCTCACGTCGTCTTCCGTGTCCCCCGCCCTCGACGCCACCGCCGCTGTCGCCAACCGCCCTCGAATCGCGAACAAGCCCTCGTGCTCGTCGGTGACCTTGAACGGGTTGGGTTTCTCCGCGTCCGATTCCCAGTCCTCCATCTCCTTCGTCCATTCCACGACCACTGCATCCGGCAGCCCCAGCTCCGCCTCGAGCAACTCCAGCCGGAAGGTCGTCATGTTTGCGATGGCCTTCTGCACCCTCTCCAGCAGGTACTTCCCGAGCCCCAAGATCTTCTTATGATTCCAGTCGTTGAAATGGTCGTCGAGCGCGTCACACCGCACTCCCGGTCCCATCTCCTTCGTGCTGTTCGCGAGAGGGTTGGTGTTCGCCCATCCTCTCTCAGGCGCCTCTCCGTCTGTTTGGCCGACAAACGGTGTGAGATTGAAGGAATACAGGATATTGCATGCCTCGATGTGGGCGGGCAGATGGAATTTGGGGATTAACCACACATAGCCATGCTTAAAGCCTCGCTCCACAAGTTTTGGCCCGTACTTCGCCAGCCGCCGCCAAATGTTCTTGTGCCACTGGCAAACAATGTCGTAGGAGACGAAGAGCTGGACAATGTCGTCGTGGTTGGCGAGACTCATCCATAGCATGTAGTCCATATTAATGTATCTGGGATTCAAATCATTAGTCTCTGCTCGGTCAGGAACGCAAAAGAACCTACCTCTCCCCCTTCTGCAAGTCGCCTATCCCATTTGGCCGCTTCATATTGTGCCTTGCGCAATCCACAGTCCCGATCCCCGACGACGCCGTACTGTACGATTCCCGGTCAGGCTCATCGACAGCGTCATGGGCAACACATGTGCTCTTCTACGGATGGGTCAGTACAAGCCCCGTATTCGACCACTCAGCTCACCTCTTGCTCCTCGTCCCAATGCTCATCCAAATGTTGCATATACTCGGCGACCTTGCAGGAGAACGCTATCCCATCGCCCAGCGACGGGTCGTCGGCCTCACTTGACACATGCTTCCGCTTCATCCGGAAATTTGCATCCAGGGCGAGGAAGAGCGCGTATAGCAAGCACTTCTCCCGTGGCGCCAACCTCCATGACCCGTCCCCCGGCAGGTTCTTCCCTGGCTGTGGGCACGCTGGGCAGAGTAAAGCGCACTCCCCCGCCTTTGTTCCCGCAATTCCATCCGCGGCGTGCACGCGCCCTGTGCGTTTGAGCATCTGGAGATGGCGCCACTGACGCGTCATCCTCCGAAACTCGTTGTAGCGATTCTGTTATCCACATCAGCCGCGGCTTTTCGATCGTAAACACCAGACTTACCCGGGGCTGAAAGACACCGTTGTTGTTGGTCCGACGCGCAAGGCTGTTGTAGAAATGGTGGGCTGAGCACTTTGCCTCCAGCGATAGCAGATGAAACGCGCGCAGCACGTCGAAGGTGGCTGCAGACGAAGGGTTTGTGATGGTGGAAGGGTATAGTCGGGCGCATAGGAGTTGAATGTCGTGATCTTCCGCCAGTCCGCAGGTGCAGAAGTCAAGGCCGACTTCATGGATGCCGTTGGAGGCGACAATGCAGAAGTCGTCTCGGGAGGACTTGGCGTCGGTCTCTCCTTCTTCGACGCCCGCGTTCGCAGTCCCCGCTGCCGCCCTCGCTCTTTTAGCCAGCGTGCCCGGGCACATGCCATTCCGACCGTGCCCCAACTGTATCCGCAGGCCCAAAGACTTGAGACTGATCCCCGTGAAAAAGTCCCTGCCCCAAACCTGCGCACAGATGTCAATTCGTTCGTTATGCGCAGCGCGAAAGGAAAGCACTAACCTCAACGCAATGCAGTGGATTATCCCTGTGTAGCTCGACTAGGCAAGGCTTACAGAGCAGTGCGTCTGTGAAGCAATCCTTGCATCGGTAGATCGCCTCGGAGGCAGCGGTGGGGCAGTGGGCACATTTGCTCTGATAGCGATGGTAGCCGCGGCCCTCGAGATGCAGCAGCTCGTCTAGATGGCAATCACGGCGGTATTTTGCCCATGGAGTGTTAGGACGGTCCTTTTTAAGAGATGTCAGCAGCTGTCTGGAAAAATACGAAATAAGAAACCATACCGACTCTCGCTCTGCCTGCGGCCCCGGATCCACCGGATGTCCCTCATCAAACGCAAAGGAATCTTCTTGCGCGAATGGGAAAGGGGATTCGAGTGGCGCCGAGCCGCTGTCTCCATCCGAGCCTGCACTCAGCCCCAGTCCTCTTCCAGGAGGTCGCGCTGTGGCAGTTTTTTTCTTGGTTGGCGAAGTGGGTACAGCTACCCTGTTTGTAGAGACATGTGTCCGTCCCTCCCCGTCTGTCCTGATCGCGCGGTGGAGTAACCCTTCGTGCCGGCTGTGGGGAAGGTCGTCGTGTTCGCTGTCGCTGTCAGAGGCGACCGTCGATTGCAGGCTGCCTATCTTGCGCTTAGGCATCCTTGACAAGGTAAAGAGGGAGGAGAGAACCAAGCGACGGCAGCCCTGCCTGTCACTTGGTTCCCTGTTAGATGTTAAGTAGATGAGTGTGTCCCAATTGGGATGTTGATGTTGCACTGCCATCTTGCACTGCCCCATCGGCTAATTGGGTCTCTAGATTTAAATAAAAATTTGCTCGATTTGTACGAAAGTCAGAGACGCTATACATGATATATTCAAAGGCGACCGTCTCCACAGTGGTGCCCGCGCGCAATGGGAGTAGTCGTATAGTCTGCACTGTCAAGAACTTTAGGCCACAACAAACACTCGTCGCGTGTATGATATATAAACATAGCAAGGTGGGGGGGAGGTGAAGTAGATTCAAAAAGGGTTTTGCGTACTCGGCGGCCCTGTTTGGGCTCGTATGTAGATATAATCATCAGCTGGCATAGATTGGGAACAAAGTTGATACATTTGACCAAGTCATCCACGCGTTTGGCGAAGTCAGTCTGTCCGGCACTTAGTATGCAAGAAAAATTAAATGGACGGAGGAAGAAATGCACTCGCCGGGGGCGACCGTTTGCTGCCCCAACTAGCGTCCTGGGTGATGAATAGCTGTTTAACGTCCGGCAAGAAATCAACCAGGTCCGCGGGATCCCACTGAGCAGCTGCGACAGCTGCAACTCCAACGATGTGACGCACGCCGTCGACGTTATAATGAAGCTGAGAGGAATCACTGGCCGATTCTCGAAGTCCGCACATGAATACATGAACTTGACGTGCTTCACAGGACGTGAGGCGACAAGGAAAGCCAGGTTTTTGGGACGCGCCTCCACGCACGCAAGGTTCGGAAGAAAAACGACGGGCCATTTGTGCTCTGTCTCATTGAACTCGGAAATGTGCATACTTGCACGACTAACTCTGCATCCGATACGATCGCATCTACCGCCTCTTCGAAAGATCGCATGACATGCACCTCTTTGGCACCGGCGCGGCGAGATTCAGCGTCGGCGTATCGCCTGCCAAAGGTCAGAACACATACAGTACAGTATGGATGTGCAGATACGACGTACACATCGAAATAGATAGATGCCGTTTTGCATATCACAAATAGGAACGGTGCCGAAGACCGAGGAGTCGCCATCGGGTTGGAGGTACTGCAGGCCTGGGACGCATCGGGCATGTAAACGGCGGTAAAGCCCACCACCTGCCTGCGGGTCCGCGGGAATATCTCCTGCGGCGCTGTGTGGCCGGCGGCGTTGCGCTCTTGGCACTTCGGGTGGAAGGTGCGACACATCTTCCACCACTCTTGACCCGCGAGCTCTGCCATCGTGACACGGACTGGGGGCGTCGTGTTCCTGTGTGCCCCTAAACAATCTTCTCTAAAGCTAAGGAGTCAGTCAATGGGCGGTCAAACGACCCATACACTTACTGGGTCGAATATGCCCCGTGAGGCGTCACATAGTAATACCGTGCACTGTGGGCGCTGTGAAATTCGTGGTTTTTGAAGGCTTTGCCAGGAAAGAATGGGAGGGGACAGCAGATATATCCATCTTGGACGTTGGGGGGCGGGGCGACGGGTAGCAGAACAGACATCGCAGGGAAACACAAGGTACCAAAAAGTCACACGCTGCCAGTCTGTTGACAGGACCAGTCATTCTCATTCTACTCTACTGCTCGACCGGCGCAATGTGCGCTGCAACATTGCGCGCATACTGACAAGAGATATCATATGACAGACAAAGACGCAGCGCTTGAACATGTTCAATATAATCCTTGGCCGCTTGAATGATCTGGCACCATTTGCACCACCTATTACGCAAACGACCCCTCTCGCGCGCATACTCTCGCCTGCTGTCGGCGCGTTGTTGGCTGCAATGTGTGGCGTCAAAATCCGAATGATCCGTTTTGAGAGTTTCTCACCGCAAGGACGACGCATGGACCGCGTGCTCAATAGTGAGAAGATACAAGCGCAGAGATTCTTTCGCGAGGACTTCTTCCTCGACAATGTGTTCGCTGTGGGGTAGGTGGGTCTGGAGAAATATAGATGATGTAATACTCACAGACACTTTTCCTGCAGATTGAATGGCTCCGTGGAGGGAACAACGTCCATCGACATGGTGTTTCTCAAGTTGTTTCTTGTCGGTCGAGATCTTGCCCTTATATGCCCAAACCAGGAACACGACATATGAGCAACATGAATCATATGATTATTTTATTTCAGAGACTCGGTCAAATCCCATCATCTTCCCTTCTTTCTGCACTGCGACATGCCCGCTGCTCCCCGGAATCGACGCTCCTGACGCTGTGAGTTGAAGCCAACCTTAATGATATGGTGCTTACGGTGCTCACCTTCTCTTCCTAGTTTCTGATCCCCACCGTCGCCGCCTCCAACAGGTGGAGGAGATACACCGACATGCTGGTAAGTTCCTATGCACACAATGATGCAGCGTGGCTGACCGCGATCAGGCGATGCATCGGTGTATCAGGGTCCGGACTGGCCACCCTTCGTGATCACTCCACAAGGCCCCGATAACCCAGGAGGTTGGAACACCACTAATGGGTGGAGTCATCCCGGCGAAAGTTCAAATGTTCAAGTCTCTTAGATATACCGTGCCGAGAAATAAAAGTTTCATTTTGGTGATCATTTTAAGCCATGTGAGCCGAGTGGCCTTGCGCTTGAGCCCGACGCTGCAGCCTTCTCTCCCCAAGCACCCGACACTCCTCATTCTTCCTGCGGATCTGATTCTTCCAGTGATTCCAGCCATCAACCGCCTCCAGTATATCGCGCCGCTTCCCGGGCCCCATCTGTCGCCCTGGCTGAATGTTATTTAGGTTTGCCCAGGCTAGTTCCGCCGACTCAACACTACCCCGAAGGTCGGTGGGCAGGATAAACGCAGTTCTAGGAAAAGAATATAAGCCTGGGGATGGTGGGTGGCTGGATACTCACAGCGCACAAATTAGAGGTGAGCAACCCATTTGGTGCTCGCCTCAATTATCCGTTGCCTTATTGATGAATCAGAAAAAAGCATGTGTTTATTTAAATGCTACAGATAATAACACTATCGGCTGCACCTACTTGGATCAGGGATCCGTCGCCGCCGATGAGGGGTTAGAAAGATGTTCTCTCTGGACCCTGAGCAGAGAGCAATAAGTGTGGCATCTACAGGAGCAAAAGGAACGACGTACCCGAGCTGAATGTAGTGGAACCCGTGAGGCACTGGCCCAATCTCTGCCTTCTCGAGTCGCCTCTTGTTGGCGCCGACCTCAAGAATCTGCACCGCAACTTGTACCATCGTTCGCTTGCTGTCGCGTCGCTGGCGAGCAGCACGCTTAGCCGCCTGCTCCGCATGTGCTTCTTGGGCCCTGATCCACGCCGCCACGATGACCATGGCGTGAGCGCGACGACGGCTGATCTTGAATCGAGGCATGTAAGGCAGGCCACTGGCGGGGTCATACTTGTCGTCGTCGGACGGCTCCGACCAGTCGGGCTCGATGTGATAAGCAGGGAAAACTAACAGAGTCAGTTTCGCGAACGAAGGCGCAGTCGGGGTCGCTGTAGTCATGCTTCGCGCGTTTCGGCAGTGGTGGGGTGGACGGCTTTGGTGGCGAGCGTCTCTGTGGTCGAGGCCCGTAGCGCATTCGTTCCAGCTCCGCTAGGCAGAAGGTCAGCAAATGAAGTGTATGGACGCACCGAGTCGTCCCCGCCGGATTAACGCGTCTTCAGCCGCTGTAAATGTTTGTCCTACTGATGGAGTAGCCTCGGCAACTGTCAATGCCCCTGCGACGCGTGATTCCAGTCCCTGACGTGTCAGCTGTGCTGAATAAAGGAAAAAGAGAGAGTTAGCACATGCCTCCAGCTACAATGGGAAACAAACCAGCTCGGTCCCGCCGCCGCCGCCTGAGTTTGTCTTGGGGACCCAAGGTGGGTCCAATTCCAGCAGCTAAACAGTCCATAGCGAGGGCATATTCTTCTGGGTCTCTCATGTTATAGCTCATGGTAGAAGGAGAAAGAGATTTGATTGAATCAAATAAATAAAAGTACATCAGTAACACACTCGAGTCCGAAACACATCATGCAGTAGCAAACACGCTCTTCTGATCGGCGGCCAACTCTTCCGGTTTCGAGAACAACGCGAGGCCCTTCCGGGCACGCTCCCCCGGCATCCCATCAAAAAGCGCCTTGCGTGCGGCGCCGCCCTTTTCTCTAAGAAGCTGCTTAGCCGTTTTGAACCCGTACCCAACCCAGCGAAATAACCCGCCCGCCACATACTGGGTCAGGCTGCAGCGCGTCTCGCCGTCCTGCAAGGGCGTATTCCCATGGCCCACAGTCGCCGATGGGAGGAGGGACGTCGCCCCAGAAGGGAATTCAACGACGATGTGCAACTGCTCGAGGTATAGATGGGCGCTCTTCTTGTGATCATAGTCCCCGCCAGTCGTGAGAGCGCAAAGTCCATCAGGTCGGTTTAAGCCGTCCAGATGATTAAAAGTGGCGGTGCGCGGGCCCAGGTTGTACGTCGCGGCAGGAAAGATGGAATTCCGATAATTGTGGCGGAGTTCGGGGTGTGTTGTGAAAAGAGTCCTCAAGTCCTTTATATATTCCTTCGCCATCTTCGGTGCGAAGTTCATCAGAGCGCCTTTTGTGCTCGGTGAACCAATGAAATGACATGAGATGAGAACGACCCACTTGATTGAAAACCAACCACACGCCGTATGCTCTTGTTCGCGTTGATGTGACGAATGATCGGTTCGGCTCGCTTCGATATAACTAACATGCCAGGGCACTGTGGTGTTTGTAAGATATGTACACAGGAAACAAAGGTGTGGACTAACCCTTTGTCCGCCGCCGAGAGAGACGCCTTCTGTGAATTGATATTAATTGCCGCGGCGGTGTAAAGAGGCCTCAGCGGACAGAGCCCCGACGTCGCACGCATCTTTCCTTGCCTGCGTAAATGTCCTGACCATATCTGCAATAACAGCAGGCCAATCTGGGTCCTCGGGAGTCCCGACGATGCGACCTTCCTGATCCAAGATGAACAGGGGATCTCTAGAAAAAAGGACCACGTTGAGTGAGAGGGGATAACAGGGATCCTGCCACCCACTTTCCGTCCCACTGGATGTATTGATAACCCTCGGCTAGCAACTCCTGTAACTCGCGCAGCTGATGAATGATCGTCGGTCGTCGGCCGCCACGAGGAGCAGTCCGAGCTGGTTTCGCCTGAAAAACACGGCGGGGACCAACCCAAGCTCCAGGACCCGCTGTTTGGAGGTCGGCGGCGTCAAACTCGACGTGTTCGGGAGGCAAGGTGCGATGGGCTTGAGAGTGTTTTTCCAGAGGCGTCCGGTCGTATGGTCCTCTGGCATGGGCGCATTCCTGGTGTTTCTTCTGGCGGTGGGCACGCTTCCTCCCAACATCGTGTTTTTTGAGATAGGCCTCGCGAATGTTGGCAGTGGCTACCGGAGCAATGGGAGATGAGGTGCTTGGGCTTGACCCGGGGAGTGGGGCGATGGGATGGGATTGCTCCTCGTCATCCCAACCGGGCTGGTCTAAGGCAGACTCGACGTCCTCGCTGTTAGAGTCAATCTCCCAACCCTCCTCATCTATGGCGGCATCGAGTTCGTCGGCGCATGCGGAGGCAGCAGCGATAGATGCCGTTAAAGAGTCTTCCAATGAAATTCCTGTCTCGTATAGCGCGAATGACGCGTAGGCAGGGAGCGTGGGTGTCACTTGGAGATCGTACGGGGAGAACTTGCGCCCCCTGCGAAGCGTGCGGGCCATGCGCAGCTGCAATGGACCTGAAAGAAACCACGGTCAGTTCATTCGGAAATTACACAAGGTAGTTAAGGGGAATTGGAGGAGTGAGCGAACCGCTGACACCGGCAATGAGGCCTCTGATTAGTCCCCGTACACAGCTATGACAGTTGCCACTCCTCTGACTGGGTGTATGGGGGGAATTGTACTCACCGACGACTACTGAGCACAAGAAAAGAGCGAATGGCATGGAGGAAGGTCGTACGAGGTCAAGAAATAGAGGTCAAATATAGGACATAATGGACAGTGGTAGAGAGGAGTAATGTGTGACAGAGTGACAATCAGGCTCCTGGAACATGGCATTTCGTTCATTGTGCTGCTACAATACCGACTGCCGTATTTCTCTTGCCCAGAACATTGTAACAAATAGGCTTCCCCACCCAACGACGTGCAAAACCGACCACGATTACTGGCTTTGGGGTGGATCGCTGGGTGGGTTGGATTTGGCGGGGATTTGGACTGGAACTCGATGTTCGGTGAGTCTGGTTTGTCAACACGTCCCGGGTCAAGTTCTGATGTTAATAACTAACTAATAGCATCACTCCGCACCCAACGACGCGCAGAATACTCAAGTCCTTCAAGTGTTTCTGGTCGTTCGCTGGGTGGGTGGATTTGGCGGGGATTTGCACTGGAACTCGATGTACGGTGAGTGTGGTTTTCCAACAAATCCCGGTTCACGTTCTGATGTTGAAAACTAACTAATAGGGTCCTTCCGCACTCAACAACGTGCAAAACACCAAAGTCCTTCACATTTTTCTGGTCGTTCGCTCGGTGGGTGGATTTGGCAGGGATTTCCACAGGAACTCGATGTGCGGTGAGTGTGGTTTTCCAACAAATCCTGATTGAACTGTTGATGTTAAAAACTAACTAATAGGGTCCTTCCACACCCAACGACGCGCAAAACCCTCAAAGCCTTCAAGTGTGTATGGTCGTTCGCTGGGTGGGTGGGTTTGGCGGAGGCACAGCCACTGATCACTGCTTGTTTTAGCTCAACGACGACACAAATGGGGCGGTCCACAAAAAGTCCACCCAGGAGCGGCCGGAGTGAGTGTATTATTTCTTCATTGTCACTGGGAATCCCGCATACCTGTTACAGCTCCACCGCAGCGGAGAGAAAAAAAGTGTCGTGGGCAACATACTACGAACAAAAGTAGGTGTCTGCCTTGGGGTATTAGGGGAGAGACGAATATCCACAGCGGCGATATCATATGGGAGAAGCGACACATGCAAATGGCGGAAAAAAGGTGCGCAGACACAACAGTATATGTTTTCTTTCTTGAAAGGTGCCTTAGGGCTCTGCTGAAAGCGAAACATCGTGCGTCGGATAAACCGAGACCGAAGAAAGGGAGGTTGGTCCAAGGCAAGGGCACGGTAAGCCCTGATAACGACCAGCAACCAGAGGATTCTGGCTTGAGCGATGACGGTGTGGGTGGTCCATCCGTCAACGTTCCACATGACAATGAGGCAAGAATCCTGGCTGATGCGGAGTGAGAGGCTTCCGAAACCCTGGCTGGGATGTGGCAGGGTGGGCTTCTCGAAAGGGTTGAATCACAGACTAGGTGAGTGGTTTCTTTTCTTTTACTCAGACATCTCATTGAGTCAGGCACAGGAACGCTCCTGAGAGCCCATTCCAAAACTGGCGGTACGATTTTCGTTCTCTGAGAAAAAACTGAGAAATAATGAAATGCATATTGTCATTGGCAGTAACGAGGAGACTATCGAGGAGGAGGTGCGGTCGGATGATGAGGTGGAGTCGGATGATGATGAGCACGAACCAGGCGTGAGGTAAGTGGGATTTGCGTGGCACTGAAGGGGTTAACATTTTGAGTGTTTTAGAAGCATCTCTCAAGTGGCGCATGAAGCCGCCAATCACAAGTACGTGGTGGCCGAAGCGCGTGTGATCTTTACCATATGAATTCGGAACAGTTCCGACGATGTTGCCATCGATCAAGATGCAGAAAGGTACGCGCTTATTGCTTCATCGCCTGGGCAGGGTTGACCAGGGACAAGCAGCGGGCCCTCCAGGCAGTCTCCAAAGCTGCGCTTCATGACGCCGTCAGGCAGTCCCAGTCCAAGCCCCGAGCCCCAATGGCGGATGCCCAGTTTCATCGATTATCTCGATGACTACATGCACTGCAGGCGAATGTGACTTCTTTTAACCGCGGGATCTCAGATACTTGTATTATCCCCAAACAATTGAAGTACATATATATTTTTGCACCGTTTTTGCGCCGTGGTGGAATGCTTATAGAAATTGAGAACTCAGATACTTGTATTATCCCCAAATAATTGAAGTACATATATATATATTTGCGCAGTTTTTGTGCCCTGGTGGAATGGTTATAGAAATTGAGAAAGGAGAGGAAACAAGTGGGCAGGAGCTTCAAAATGTTGTCGCATACATGTAAAATATATTTAAAACTAAAAACTACACCTCATTCCATTTCTGCACGTTGTTGGGCGGGGCCGCGAGGTAGTGTGAGCGGTACCAGGCGATGGCCTCGCGACGGCTGGTCTTCTTCCGCTTCAACTGGTTGGGGACGCCGTTGCAAAGGGTGTCGGCTTCGTCGCTGTGTGAATGATTTAGAGCTCGGAGAATATGTAAGAAAAAGAAAGAAACAACTTACGCTGTGTGATACATACCCGGCTCGTGCCTGTGGATGACGACGTACCAGGTCTTGCCAGATCCTTCAGGGAAGGCGGCTTCGAGCTGCGCAGGTGTCTTCGCAACCCCGCGCACGAATACAGGGCCAGCGGCTTCTGCATCGGTTTCTGCCGCGATGGTGGCGGTGGCAGATGTCGCAGCGGCAACCTCAGCCGCGAGAACGACCGGCAATTTCGCTGCGAACACATTAGTCAGGGCACAATCAGTGGAGATGGGTGAGATACCTTGCAACTCAACGGCAAGGCGGGTGGTTTCCAGGGAGGAGGCGGCGAAACGATCCACAAGTGCGACCAACGCCTCCAGCTCGGTGGGGATGGAGCTGGAGGTCTTAGTCGCGGCGGCAGAGGAGGTCATAGCTGGGAAGATGTCGATGTGGGGGTGGATATCAAATGGTAAATGAGATCAATCCGAAACAAGGATTATTTATTTATCAGAGATACCTGGGAACGCACCTTATCATCGGAAACATGTGTACAATGAGCGTGTGGCCGATCACACGCACATGTAGAAGCTTGGAACGATGATGGACTGTGATGCTGTGATTTTTCAGAAACCCATATCAAGTGTATGTCTCTTTGTGGAAAGTTATCGGGGTGAAATTGTTTTGCATGCGAAAGCCCTTGAATATTTGCTAGTTTGGGGCAAAGCAATAGCCTAAAAGAAAAATGATGCATTGACATACATGTTTAATGGGGAAATTTGGCTGGCAACAGGAAAATTGGGTGCGGAAGTGGAAGGTTTTGGGTATGGCGGTCAAGTGGTGACTGCCTTCTACCCCTTCGCGCCGCACTGGGTTTCTGGACACGTCCTGCCTGGTCTCGGTGATTCATCCTCATTGTCGTGCAACGTCTGTCTTCCGTGTCCCTGCTTTCACATTCTTGTCCAGCGTTCATGGGAAGAGGAAGAAAAAGCCTGCTTGGCGCGGATAAGCTGGCTTACCTGGAGTCGCACTTTCCGGAATTCCAAGAGCTTCAACCAAATCTTGGGCGATTCTGGATGAAGGTGGAAAGGGGATGGAACGAGAAGTGGCCCGTCGAGCTCGACTTGGGACTACCCATGCTCAGCATGCAGGGCGTTTTAATCGAAGACACTGGTGTTCCTGTGGAGCATCAGGTCACGGTGGGCGAAGCTCAGGAAAAAAATAAGACGGTCAGTAATATTGGATGCTGTGCCTAGTAGGGCTCCATTGACGCTCGAGCAGACGATCCACAACAGGTTTAACAACAGATCGCAAAAGGAAAAGAAGCTGTTGAATGGCTCGAGCGGGGCGAACACCTTTGGGTTGAAGGAACTCATGGCTAACTTCGGTGGGGGGGGGGGAAGCGAACACGGAAACTGCACCGCGTCGAGCTCTGGCAGAAGCGCAACCCAGAAGTTTTGGAAGCGGCGCTGAAGGCAACGGAATACCACGAGTTGATGGGCTCGTCCGACGAGTGGAGCACGCGAATCAAAACTGGACGCAGTGCGATGCTGAAATTGCAAAAGCGAGTGCGCACGGAAGAGTTTGAAAAGGCGTCAGAGGAGGAGAAGGCAGCAGTCGAGGCAGAGTTCGCCCAACAAGAGCACAAGAAGACTGGGCTCGCGTTGGGAAAGGCAGAGACGCCGGAGGAGTTCCAAGAGTAAGTGAATCAACGTTACGGCTTTCATAATTATCTAAAAGTCGCTCGTTGCAGGGGATTGGAAAAGCTGGGGCTGCTGTTGAAGACATTCCATGGGGCGTTGGGGGAGCTGACTGGATGGGTGGGTGGGACAGTGATGACAGGGCCGATACCGAACCAGGGTGGTAAGATTTGGACACAAAGGTATCGTGACCGCGCTTGTGTGACACACATCTCATTTCTTCTCAGCTACTGCCACAGTGTTACTCCAGCGGGCCACACTCTCGACCAGGCGATCGCCGGATGGGACGACAACGTCGTTGTGCTGCTGCAACAGTTTGGCAAGAAGCTCTTTGGTGTGTGTCCCCTTTTCCTTGTCTTTTAGAGCAGAAAACCTGACATCATGGATCATTAGACCACCCGACTCGATGAGCACACGCTCTTCAAGTACCCGAATCAGAGGTCACGCTAGATTCAGGCTCTGCTGGCGTCTCTGGCCACGCGGACGACAGAGTGCACAGCAATGGAGTGGGAGAGCCACCTACGGAAGACCACCAGAAATGCCAGCGGAAGAAAAAAAGCAAAAAGAAGAGCAAGCAGGCAGCGGAGCCATCTGCTTACATTGATGCTGAAGGGGCCGCTATCCCACCCGCTGCGTCGTTCTTCAACGAAAGTCTCGCCGGTCGCTCATCCGAAGACCACTCTGCAGGTGACTGGTGGAATAATGACGACTGGCGGGCGGAAGACTCAATCCCTGCGGAGCTTGCCATCGACCCGGCGCTTGAAATGGCCTTGTACGCCTCCCCACCGGTCCATCCCGCAGCTGTGGGCTTATACACGTTCCCAACGGTCGACCCCATGGCTGAGATGTCTTTGCACCTTTCCCCACCCGCGACAAGGCCCAAACCGCGACCGGCGCACCGCAGGTCCCTGTTTGGACGTCTCGCAGACGACCCAGCTGCACCCTTTGAGCTGACATCGCTTTCAGCGGACTCAGCGACGATGCACAGTGACCTTTCAGCTTTTGTCTCAAACTTTGTCTATCCACCCCCGACTCCGTCTGCCGACTCGAGTGCAGCCCCGTGCTCCCCAGTCCCCACACCTTCGGCACCTGTGTCTCCGAGTCCTGGATCCCAAACGACTCTGTCTAAACCCGCCGTGCTTTCGATGCCGACTTATTTGGCGACTGCTCATCCGGCGACTGGTCTGTCTAGACATGGGTCGCCGGGTCCCGGGGCTCCAACTCCGCGTTCCCCAGCCACCGCGCCTTCGACACCCGCTTCTGCAGCAACACCGACGCCGTTGCCCCCGCCTCAAGCACCCGGTACGCCAGTCGTACAGACGTGTTCGACACCCGCTCCTGCAGCAACAGCTGCAGGAACACCGACTCCCCAATCTCACGCACGCGGTACGCCAGGCGTGGGGAGTCGTCCTTCATCTTCGTCCTCGGTAACAGCTCCTTCACCTTTACGTGTCGTGTACACTGCAACGGCGGCACCAACGGGACCTATGACTTCACCCTCGCACCCAGCACGACTTGCCGCTCTCGATGTGGGAATAGCTGCCTCCGCGACACCGGCATCGACACCGTTGGTGCATGTGCAGGCGGTAACCATGACGATGACGACGCCTGCGACAAGACTGTCGCATGACAACTTTCCGAAGTCGCGCCCAATGTGTAATCCCCCCCTCGTGCCAAAGCCAGCAAAGCCAGCACAAGGAAGTCGCGGCGGGCGGCGAGGTGCGTGTGGAGGAGGCGGGCGGGGCAGAGGTGGGCGGGGTGGAGGCTCACCAGGCGGAGGCGCGCGGGGAGGTGAGAGTAGCACGGACGCAGGCGAGGGCAGCGGGGACGCAGGCGAGGGCAGCGGGGACGCAGGTGAGGGCAGCACGCACACTCCGGTCGAGAGCCACGCTGCGGACGGTTGTTTCCTCCAGACATACGATGCTCTGGGGAACATCGTTCCTTTGCCGTTGGGGACACGCGTTGACACCATCCCGGCGGCGTGGAAGCGGGAGATTAGGGAGATGGAGAAGAAGCGCGATGCCAGTGAGGAAAAGGCGCGAAAGGCGCGGAAGAAGCGAGGTGGCGACGGCAAGGTGTACATATTCCCTCCCCCACCACCGGGACATGAGCCGTTGCCCGCGGGACCGGCGGCTCTGGGGGCTTGACTGGTGCGCCTAGAACCGAGTGTTCTCGGCGCTCGGATTAGGTGTCCCAGTGCCAAAGTCGCCGAGTGTGAGCCGCAGAGGAGACGTACGATGGCGGAGATTCGGGCGGAGGCGGCTGCGAAGAAATCGGCAAAGGACCCTCCGACAAAGAGGAAAGCCGATGTTGAGAATGAGCACCCCCGCCTGCAGAAAAGGTGAGTTCGTCCATTCTTTTCGAGTCTTTAATGTCTGACTGTCGGATATATAGGCGCAAGGTGAACTAAATGATATATTCCTGCCTGCTCAACCAGGTTTCCCCGATGCTGCTGTTCAACCAGCATCTGATTTATTTACTGTCCGAATCTGTACGAACCCCACCGCCCCAATGAAATATTTTATCGTATTTTGTCTCGTTTATTTGCAGTCTCGCAAGTCAGTTTTGATTGCCGTAGGCGCTTAAATGAGCGCCTGCAACCTAGATTGCCGCTGCCGCTTAAATAAGCGCCTGTCGCTTTTGAAATTTGCGTAGTAGTGTAAGCTCGGTCAAGTGTAAGTTCGGTCTATAATTACGGCTTCATGTGGACGTCGAGCCTTCAGGGAAAATAAGAGAATAATACATTCACATGCCTGGAGAGTACAGAGTCATGTAAAGTGGAAAAACAGGGAAAAGGCAACGAAGACTGGAGCTGGAAAGTCACAGAAGGTTCGTACGTGGAATTGAGCGAAGGGAAGGGTGGGCAAACCATCAGCGATGCGCTCAGCGGCAATGTTCCAAGCCGCGAGCCAAACACCAACAGTTTTGAGAGTGCCGATGGAAAAGCAGGCGTAGCAGGGCGGGAAGCTCGCGCGGGCAGGGCGGAGACAGGGCAAAACATATGGCCTGATCGATACATCTCGGGCGTTGGCCCCGTATCCCCCCCAAAAAAATAAAAACCGGGCGGCGGGCGGGAAAGGCGCGGGGCGGGAATGGCGGGCGCAGTGGGTGCAGCGGGCGTGAGATGGGCGGGGGAAAGCCAGCGGACAGTGCAACAGGGCAAATCCAAAAATAAAGGGCGGGCGGCGGGCAAGCAAGCGCGGGCGGGAAGGCGCCGAACCGGAGGGGGCGGGCAGTGGGTGCGGCGGGCGCAAAATCGGTCAGAGCAGCGAGTGTGAGGTTGCAGCAGGGTGTGTGGGTCGTCATATGTAGCCCTTAATAACCTAGCAGGAAGGTGTACGAAAGGGAAGGAGCGCCGTACATTTTGGGTGGGCGGCCAGCACCGCCATGCGCCTTTTCGTGCACGGACCATTGCGCCAGACAACGCCGCCGCCCGATAGCCTGCCTGATGCGGTCGCAGGTGCGTACCCCTACGATATATATAAAGGGTCATCTCTGATCAGAGGCGTTTATATATAAAAGGCCACCTCTAATTCACAACCATTTTATATATAAAATCGCCGTATACGCCTGAGTGAATATCCATAAATCTTGTTTGGGCTGTACTCTAACGAGCCATGGCAAGCGCTCACGCACCCATGCTTCAAATCCGAAGAATTTTGGAGTCGTTTCAAGCTACATGGCATATAGTTGGACATGAAGTGCTAATGAAAGTAAAAGCTAAGGATGACCTCGATATTTTGCGCGCTGCCGACGCAAATCTTCTTCCGAGTCCCACTGCAGTCAAAAATCCCTAAGTAGTCTGATGTTGCAATTGGATTTCAACCGGGTCCAGGGATTCCACCGTGCCAGTAGTTGGTTCGCCGGGGCTTGGCGGTCTGCTAAGAGTAGGGTAGTCTAATATTGGCGATCAAGTTCGTAGTTGGTACACGGGTCGTTCTGCTCTCCACGAAACTTGCATCGTATCTCTCTTGAGCATCTTGTTAGTGTTTCGGCTGGTATCGACACTGAAAACGTATGCAATCATCGTGTAAATATTTCACTAGAAGATGCGAGATGTCATAATGGCTGCTGCAGAATACCGAATCAATGAAAGTTGAGACATGATAGTTGTGTGGTAGGCGCTTAACCAAATCAGCCTACATAAAAGTGCTTGCCACAGCAATCAGTGTGTGTTTCTGAACCTCCTCCAAGTCTGTTGTAACTGGAAGTCAAGATGTCGGCGGGAAAACGAGGAGGACGCGATCATCCTCATCTTTATAACCCAACCATCCATCCAGAACCAATTGGTCCAATTCGCCGTGTCGCGACAATACGGTGCAACCTGAACGCATGGAGTGGTGGGCTTCTCTTATTGAAACCCCTTTCCCGTGTTTCCGACGGCGCTAATTTGCTGCGGTCGAACTATATGGCCCATTTTCATACTCCAAGACTCAAGTCAACATCCCATCGAAACTTCATGATGCAACAATTCGAACAGTACAGCAGTTTTAACGGGGAAAGGAACCCCGTACACCTCATGGGCCGCAGGGAATTGCACGGTGAAAAGTGATGATGGATAAGGGAACGATTGACATGTGTGTGGTCTTGTATTTTCCTATTCCCACCATCAGTTCCCACGTGCGTTAATCTCGGCGATTATCGGCGGACCGGTTTTATCGCTGTTGGTTTTCACAACTGTCGTTTTGGACAATCCATAAGACTGGAGACGTTATGGAAGTATATGGAAGTCGCTAATTTTCAGGGACTATCTAGTGCCCCGTCAATGAGGCAGTTTCCGCGACTTGTCCTTCTTTTAAATGCGAGACATTCCCCAGAGTGTGGCGCTGAAGAGAACCAACACAGCGCAAATTGGGCCATTCTTGGTGTTTGCAGTTGGTATACTGTATCCGCGTCGAATTTGGCTCATTAAATTTGGTGAGTTCTCTCCCTAGCTGATCCTTCTTCGTCCTCCTCCAAGCTGCGCAATTTCTTTGGTCCTACTTGTCTCCGCCGTTCACGGTACGAAACCACAGTGAGTATTGTTCAAACAAACCTCGCTTCCGCATCTAATCCCGTAGAAAATCTAACCAGGTGGTATTGAGGACCTTTGTGACCTCCATAAGGGTAATGTATAGGCATATCGGAAGCAGAGCTCAAAATTTATATTCTCACAAAAACATCTTATTTTTTCAGCCCCTAGTCTGCATCCGAGCTGTTCCTTTCTATTCAGTCAACTCAACTACCGATCATAAATCAAAGAAGCATCTGTACCAAACCGCATGTCAATGCGATTGCCAGTTACAGAAATCTAAGACAAACCTGAAGCCAGTGACTTTGTTATCGTTCCCCGAACTTGCTAAATTGCTGATCCCTCCAGCTGGTATAGAGAACATTATAGAACTGCATGCGACTCTAGCAAAAAGGCGACCAAATATTCGTGAGATAGTCTATTCCTAGTGAATCCGGTCGCTTACATGTGGTAGAAGCAATCTTGTCCGTTCCCTGCCCTGGCGGGGCGAATGCTCGATATATTACCAACCAGAAGTGGGTCGACAACGACGATACATCCGCTTTGCGGTGTAGTAACTGTTGCACAGTAGCCTGTAAAGCCAGGCTCGGTACACGCTAGCCTGGCGAGGCAAACAAGTTAGGGGAGACCGTAATTGCTCGTGAGTCACAGATCAAACTTACACCTGTCCCAATCCCGTTTGACGTTTTGCAGTCTGAGTGCCCATATATCAGGGATACATATTGCGAAGCCAGTACAAAGGGAAAGGCTTACCACGTCCACCCCCAAGCCATGTACATTCATGATGGCCGTCATGATTGCAACAGCCGTGGTCACAGAGAGGCTTATCCCGAACATCATCAAAAGAGAATGAGCACAGTATATGCGGTTGAGACTTCACTCTTTATACTCAGACATCTGCTTCTAAATTGTCGGCTTCAGGTCGGGTTCGGTAAGTCGGGTCAAGCAGCGCGTAGAGAACGGACGATCGACATCAGGTACAGACTTGTCAGACTTTTGAAAGAAAGGTACGAAGACGAGGGCAATCTTTGCTGCGCAAGAATCATCAATCTCAGCCCTGGTTTCCATTATTGGTGTACATATATATCGACGGATTGAGATCTACACCAACATTGACCATAACTGTTGCACGCTACCATTTCCGCAAGTGGTGATCCCTCATGGAGGAACATCTTCATTACGAGTTGCATTTCCCAACGTAAATACTAGCGATTTTGACGAGACAGGAATCTCATTGTGACGATTCTCGGTCGCTCGGGCGTCCAAGACTCCGATCTCATAGGATCTCACCGGCAATTATCGCCAAGAACGTGTCGTGGTCATAGGACCGCTGCCAATTAAAGTCATTCCGTGATGGCAATTTCCATGCAGACCCATGGAACTGCTCCAGAGACCCAGATACACCCATGCTGACTGCGATGCTTCGATTCCACAAAATTCATCAGAATTTCTTTGCGGACGATGCTTCCACCTAGTGGCGGCGATAAGAGCGGCAATACATCATTTCTGGCACTCCGGAATAGGTTGCATCGACACATCCTATTTTCGCCCCATGATCTTATCGAGCTCGCTGATTCGTGGAGAAGGAGCCTGATGCATCATTTGATATAGCATTGCGCTGGATCACCTGTCCGCTGTTGTGCTTCCGACTCTCTTATCATGTCAGTCTCAAAAGTATTAACCTCAAACTCTCTGCCTCACAGATTTCACCCCTGCCCTGTATACAAATTCCCTCGCAGATCCAGTAGTTGATGCGGTCGTCATCTTGGTATAGGTGAAAGTGACTGACAATTGTGGAGGTACAGCCGCAGTCAAGGTCTGCTGCGAAGAGGTTTTCGTGTTCCTTGAGGTCAGCATTCTGGTACCTGTTCCTGTTCCCTAAGCCTTAGTGATCGGTAAACCGGTCAGTGGGCGCGATACCGGGAGTAGTGACTACCCCGGGTGTTCGCCCTTAAGCCCTTAAATCGGGCTCTCCAGACATTGAAGGGCTTCCAAAGGTTTAAGGCCTTAAATTGAAGGGCATTTTAAGTAGTGATGTGCAGGGCCCGGCCCAGGCCCGCAAGCCGAGCCGAGCCGGGCCCGGGCTTGGTCAAGCCGAGCCGAGCCCGACACAAGGCTTTGGCGGGCTCAGGGCTCGGGCTTGAGGGATGCCAGGCCTGCCAGGCCCGGCAAGCCCGGGCCTAGAAACATATTTATATTCCGGCCGCGCTTGCCGTCTCCTTCTGGACAGTACGTATCTTGGTGGTATCAGTGAATTCGGCACAGCGTGACAAAGCAACGATCAGCGCCCACTACTTTTGACAAACTGATGGTCGCGTTGTGCAACGCCAAACAACGCCAAAAATGCGTGAAAATGCCCCAAAACGTGGCAACGCACAATTTTTGCAAATATTTCCGCAATGCGAGTCTCAAATCGGCCAAACAACGCCACAATGTCTGACAACGCGACAACTTCAATATATTTCCAGACACATATTTTTGGTGCTACAGCTCGTACGTGGTGAACTAGCTCATATACTAAGAGAAACATGGCCGCGATGGATTACGCGGGCATTTTTGAAGGCTAAATAGACAGGTTAGCGTCAATTACACAGGGGGGATGGCGCCACCTATCCGGACATTATCACGGGCTGCTCGGAATGTACATGTCGTCTCTGAGGGCGTCGTGCATGGGTAAATCTTCGCTTGCTGCCAGTGCTGCCCCAGCGGTCGAGACCCCGGCCGCCGTGAGAAGGCTGTCCCATCGGCTCACGGTGAAGCGGCCGATGTTCCTGGAATACGCCGCCACTGCTGTGCCCACCGCGCTTCGGGTAAACTTGGGGACCGGTTCGCGAGTGCCTGTAGCTTTGTAGAGATTCAAACCACGTTCCACCTGGGAGGAAAGTAAGCACAGTTAGATAGCTGAATGAACAAGGACGTACCCCGCAGCCGCGAGTGCAAAAAGCCCGCGGGGCATGCCGCTAAAATCATACGTGCCATCAACACCTGCGTCGGGGAGACTGAATCCTTCATTTTTGAGGAACGGTGCGACAGTCTGGATAATCATCACTGATTCCAGATACCCGCTGCCCTTCTGTGGAATGTTAGCATGGCGCAAGGATCAGAATCCACTACTTACAATATATCCTGGTGCCTTGGGATCGCGCGGGCTACTCTCGGGAGTAGGTTCCTTCCAGAAGCCCGGGCCGTCGAAGCGAGCTGCGTATTTGGCGTACGTGCGGATAGCGACTGGCTGGTGGATGTAATCCTCGCCCTTGAATGTTTCGTCTACTACTTTAAGCCCTGTTTGCGCAATCAATGACCGACGTTCGCGGATTCGTTCTACTGTCTATAAAACATAAGCCGTATATTTTTCAAAGTGCAATAAATTGGTGGACGTACCTTCTTGCACACCTTATTGCCCCAGACGACGTTTGGCAGTGTATGCCCCGGATGTACGGCGTCCAAGATGGCCTGCACAGTGTTGACAGCCGTCGTTTGGGAGGTGGGAGTGTCGCCCATGGCCGCAAACATCATCGGGTCGGCTGAGCAATAAAGAGCGCGGTAGGCGGTCGGCAGGTAGTGTGTATCCCAGGTTGGACCCACAAGCGCCGGCAAACCCTTCACGTCAGCCGAGGCGTCCGGGGTAAAGGCTGAGGACGACTCGCTCTTCACACGCTTGTTAGTCGTGGGTGTCTTGCTGTTAGTGATGCTCAGGGCCCGGCCTGGCCTGAAGGCCCAGGCTTGGGCCCGGCCTGAGCAGGCTTGGGCTTGAGATTCTCCAAGCCCAAGCCCAAGCCCGCTGGTAGGGCTTCAGGCCCGGGGCTTGGGCTTGGGCCCGGGCCTGAATGGGGGCCTTTTAAATCGAGTCCTGGACCAGTTTTTGAGTGAAGGAGTGTTGTCTACATCTTGTGTGAGTGATACAATATCATTGGAATTCTTAACGAGTTCATAGTTGAGCAACTGAACCACAATTTCCGCTTTCGGACATGCCATGTTCAACTTTGGTTCAACTTGATGTCCCAAATTATAGTGATTGCTTGCTCTAGTTTCTTTTTACGTGAGATTCGTGCTGAACCTTCACTTGAAGTGCCCAAAACCTTCAAGTTTGCATTCATAAATGACCGAGAAATTGCCTTACCTGGCCGCTGCTCAGGCCCGAGCTTGAGGGCCCGGCTCGGGCTTGAAAATCTTGAAGCCCAAGCCCTGAGCCCGCTCAGGCCCTGCAGCGGGCCCGGCCCGGCTTGATCAAGCCCGGGCTTGGCCTGGCGGGCCTAGGGCCTCAAGCCGGGCCCTGAACATCACTACTTGCTGTCAGATGCGATTCTCAGTGCTGGAATCTTGGTCTCAGTTTTAACCTTGGTGGCTGGGCGAGGCTTCGGAACTGGATGTATCGCTGGCCCGGGTACTCTGCTTGGAGTGTCTTCTGTGTCGGAGCTACCACCGATTATGACCAGCTGTGAAGGCATTAGCACCAATGGCGACAGGTCAATGAACTCCCCACCTCATTGATCCTTTTGGGCTTAGCTGTGTGCTTGTCGAAGTCAGGACGAGCCGAATTAGCGTCCTCGTCGGTCAAGCCCCCGGTTTCCTGCTTCCCTGGGGAGACGGCAGCTTGGGGTGCCTTTGCGGAGCGAGCGAGGAACGCCTGGGACAGGCCAGCCTTCTTGGATGCTGCAGCAGCATCGCTATAGGTTTGGAAGATGAGCTACACGTGTATCACGTCAATGCGGCAATAACGCGCTCACCTGTTTTGTAGCGCCTTCTTTGGCCCTGCCACGTCTCCCTTCGCCTTCCCCTTGTTCTTATCCACCAGAGCCTTCGCCAGCACCTCTATCTCTCCTCTCGTCTCTCCTTTATTGGGCTTCTTCTTTTTTTTGGTCGGTGCTTTGGCCTGTAACACTCATTAGGACTCGCTCAGGATCTCAGAAAGGGGAATACCTTTTTAGCGCTTTCAAACTCGTTTTGCGAGCGGTAGGCGTCGTCATCATCGATACGTTCGAAGTCTGACTCGGTAATGGTTAGGGTCTCGCCATCCTGCTCGACGTCGTCCAGTGGGGCCTTTGGGAGATCATCGAGAGTGAGGATTGCATTTGCGTCCTCCTCGGCGGCATCCTTGTCTCCTTGTGCGTCGAGGGCCGTGATTTGTGCGATCAATTCGCGACGTCGACGTTCGCGCTCGTCTGCGGCTGCGGCAATCTGGTCTCTTTCAGCCTGGACCTCTTGGTGAGTGCGATACACCTTTCGCTTGTCGGTTCCCCTGGATGATCAGTTGTTCTCTTTCATCCAGATGGCGCGCGTGGCTCAATAAGTGGTTTTGGGGCCTTGACCTTTTTCGGTTTGGGTGCGGCAGTGTCCTCGTAGTCGGAGTCGACGGGAGCGGACCACTTGGTATTGGTGCGAGAGGTTGAGGAGGCACCTCCGCGACCACTACCACGAGCAGCCTGAGCACCGCGAGTCATGCAGAAATACGACAAGAAGAGCGACGAGTTTTTTTGGCGCTGACGTGTCCAAGTAAGCACGTGTATTGGATCCAACCATTTTCTTTCCAAGTCCGCTTGTTTCAGTCCTCTACTATGCCACATGGAATCTCCTATACATGCCCCCACTGCCTCGCCACATTCACCTCGAACCGCGGCCGTCAACGCCATCAGAACTCAGAGCACCGACAATTTACTCCTGCGGCTGAGGGCGAAGATGAGAACAGCTTTGAGCGCCGTTTCCACCTGCTTGCAAATGGTACGCACCAGGGCCAATCTCATCATTTTCCTTCTAAATAATATCCAGCTCTTCCCTGCGATGCCGAGGGAAACTATTTACCTCCGCACGCACCCCCACCACCTCCACCTCCACCACCAGAGGATGGGCAGGATCCGGATGCCTGGGAGCCGTTTGGCTCACGGTTAGCATTCGATTTTGCCCAGTATCACTTCGTCGAGCTCCAGACATCGGAGCGGAACATCGCCACCGCCCTCGACCTCTGGGCAGCAGCCGTCTGCGAATCTGGCAAGTTCGGGCCATGGTCGACTGCAAAAGAACTCTACGCTGATATTGATCGTGTCCGGCACAGTGATGCGCCATGGAAGACGTACAGCATTCGTTACACCGGGCCTTTACCAGCCGGAACTCCACCCAGATGGATGACTCAAGAGTACGAGTTGTGCACTCGGGACGTGCGACAGCTCCTACATCACCAGCTCAGCACGACTACATTCAAGGACCACGTCGATTATGTACCCTACCGACAATTCAATCACGGCGGGAATCGAGTTTGGTCAAACCTGATGTCGGGTGATTGGGCATGGAAACAAGCAGTCAGTACCTTTTGGCGTACTTTGGTGATTTTAATATGTACCGAGCGCCGGGCAGGATATCATAACCGAAGACCCAGATAATCATGGGTGCGCCTTCGTCCCCGTCGTCGCTGGGAGCGACAAGACGACTGTCTCGGTGGCTACCGGGCACCAAGAGTACCACCTGGCATCCTCACGGGACCGGCCCGCCGCGCTCACGGGACCGGCCCGCCGCGCTCACGGGAATGGGGTCCTTCCCGTGGCTTTCCTTGCGATTCCGAAGAGTGCGACTCCTTTTGATTACCAAAATTCACTCATTCATCGTTATCCAGCCAGCAAGAAACACCGCTCAAAGCCAGCGTTCCAAAAGTTTTGCCGGCAGATGTATCACGCAAGTCTCGCTCGTATATTTGAGCCTCTGAAAGCGAATATGACGACACCCGACATCGTACGCTGCCCGGATGGCCACTTTCGTCGTGTAATCTACGGTCTTGGGCCTTACATCGCAGACTATCCGGAGCAGGTGTGGCTGGCGGGAATCGTCCAGAATTGGTGTCCGAAGTAAGTTGTATCTTATTTTTTGGCACCGCGCTTATAATGGTGTTTCTTCAGGTGCGAGGCCCATCCAGATCATCTTGATGCAGAAGGTGCTCGCCTGCACACGAAAACCAAGACCGACACTCTGATAATGTGCTTTGACCCCGGAATCCTCTGGGACGACTACGGGATCAGGAGCGACATTGTGGTAAGCACCTTCGCTGCTTGTGCGTCTCCTTCTAATCAATTCAAAAAAGCCTTATATTCACGACTTCCCACGTGCGGACATCCACGAGCTCCTGTCCTTGGACCTTCTCCACCAGGTTATCAAGGGGACATTCAAGGACCACCTTGTTGCATGGGTTAATGAATACCTCTTCCTCGAGCACGGCGAGGCGCGAGCACTGGAGATTATTCAGGACATCGACCGCCGGTAAGTGGTGCTTCCGAATTAGGAAATTTATGACTGATATGTATTCGGGCAGCATATCTGCCGTCCCTGAGTTCCCTGGGCTGCGTAGATTCCCCGACAGGCGCGACTTTAGCCGGTGGACCGGTGATGACTCCAAAGCGCTCATGAAGGCAGGTGTTTGTCGGTGTTTATTTTAAATGGTACTGACCTTGGTGCAGATATCTCTTGGTGCTGTCGCCGGATATCTGCCTTCCGACATGGTCAAGGCCTTATCGGCCTTCATGGACTTCTGCTACTTGGTCCGCCAGAACACCATTTCCACCCCCGACCTCACCAGCATCTCAAGTGCGCTCTCACGTTTCCACCAATATCGAGATATTTTTATCCAATGCGGCGTCCGTATCGACATCTCCCTGCCTCGCCAGCTCTCTCTCGTACACTACCTACGTTTTATTCGTCTTTTCGGGTCTCCCAACGGCTTATGTTCCTCAATCACCGAGTCAAAGCACATCAAAGCCGCAAAGGAGCCCTGGCGGCGCTCAAGCTGGTACAACGCGTTGGCCCAGATGCTAGTGACGCTCTCACGACTGGATAAGCTTGCGGCAGCAAGGCGCGAGTTTGCTTCTCGTGGTATGATGACTGGAACAACATCGTCGTACACAGCCATGGTTCTCGCGGGAGATCAGCCGCAGGTAACGGCCGTGCAGGCGGCTGCTAATGTCGCTGCAGACAAGGAGGATATCGACGATGATGACGGAGTGGTACATGGGCCGAGATCGCTGTCGGATATCGAATTGGCACCAACGGCCCGTACGTCCTCCCTTGATTATTTTTCCACACGACTGAGCATCATTTCAGAGCGAGGATATCCGAAGTATCTTGAAGACCTTGCTGCTCATATTGGGCAGCCCAGGCTCCCCCTTCTCCTTCGTTGTTTCCTGCACGCGGAAGTCCACGGCCCACCTGCAGCTGGTGCTGCACCTCCCCCCTGGACACATGTCCAGTTTTCGAAGACCGCATCACCGTTCATCACTCTGCGATCGCCCGCTTCTACGCGCCGAGTGATTTGGGTGGGGCCGGGGGGATGTATCGTGAGCATATTCGGTCGAATCCCAAATGGCACGGATATGCTCAGCGTGATACCGTTCTCGTCGATGTGGGAGGTCCAGTCATGAAAGGGCTTGTGATTGGCCGCGCAATGCTCTTTTTTTTCGTTTACCTTTGGCGATAAAGAGTATCAGTGCGCGCTTGTCCATTGGATTGTTCCGGTGGGGGAGACGCCGGATCCGGACACGGGAATGTGGGTGGTGGAACCCGAGTTCGAGGCTGGGTCCGCGTTGTTGGAAGTCATCAACATCGACGCGATTGCGCGTGGGTGTCATATAATCGGGGTATATGGCACTTCAGCACTTCCTGAGGACTTTCATTTCTCGAGTTCTCTTGACGCATTTAATACTTACTTTGTAAACCAGTACGCAGATCATCATATGGAAGAATTCTTAGCCTAGTTTTACTGTACAATATTTTATTTATTTCAATACTCGCGTTGTCGTGTTGTTGCGTTGGGCGTTGTAGTCAATGCGACAACGCCAAACAACGCGCACAATGTCACAATCATTTTGTCAAAAGACTGATGTCCTTGCTCTCCCCGTCGACCCTATGCATACAAGCTCCTTTAATTCTGACGCATCCCGGCAAGACTCGGTCTTCCGGTTCCTGGAGATTCCCGTCCCGTGGCAGCATAGTGGCGCCCGCAAACCGACTTCAAATGTTGTTCAAATGTCTAATTTATTGAGTTTATCCAACTCGACCCTTGCTCAATTTTATTCTCCGTCCACCAGTTCCCCGTCCTGTTCTCGTAAACTTTCCGTTGCCTCTACGGCATGCTTTCGCGGTGCTGTATAAATATTCGCCGCAGTTTTGGAGCCTGTCCCGGGCAGCCATGGAGGTCGAACAAGTCGACCTCAACAGCCGTATCGAGTCCCTTCAATCGGGTATGTTTGCCCGCACTGTCTGCTGCTTTGGAGCTCATCACCCTTCTGGAATCTGCACAGCTACTCGAGGATGCCTCAAACGCAGTGACGCAGCATCGCTCTCTTTCGAGCTTTGGCCGTGGCTTGCTGCACACATTGGCATCGTCTGTCTCCCCATAGTGCTCGTATTCATCGTCTGCAAAGCCTTTCAGCACGCTGCTCTTGGCGTTTTCTCCGTCCTCACACCCAGCTTTCTTCTCTATTTCCTCGGGATGTCTGGTGTTTCGTTGCTCTGCCTCGGTACGGGAGTCATTTTCTTTTGACTCCAGAATTGAACGTTGATGTGCATACGGCTAGTTAACCTCTTCTTCCCCTCGTTCACGCGATACCGTGTCCTCGTTGACATCCTCCGAAAGTCTTCGCGCAAGACACGGACCCACTGGTCCTTTATCACCCCACGACGCTGGCGCCAATATTTCCCTCCAGAGCGCAGGTCATTCAGCATCTTTATTCGAGGAATACTGGCCTCTACAATCGTTCTCAGTACGTCCCGCGCCTGCCGCATGCATTCTAAACTAATTGAGAGAAGGCGCCTTTCAGAGCACCACCATTGCGCAAATTCAAGACAAGCTCCTCAATCACCACAATTTTGTTGTTCGACGTTCAATCACACAGAACCTCCACTACTTTGAGATGGTTGAAGCCTTCCCTCAAATCCTCTTTCTCCATCAGACTGTCGCAGAAGCTGGAATTGAGCCCGACAGTCATATCTACGTTAGATTTCCCTTATGGGGGGGGCGGTCCCCGTGATAATCCGGACCCCCGACTTATCGTGACCGGCCGTCGGCAGCGGAAGCAGGCACCTACGCTCAGCGATCCAAACAATGGCGAAACAGAGAGTACGTGCAGCTTTCCTCTTGGTACTATCTTCATTTTGACTCAATATATATATTAGTTGCGGCCATGGAGGCTCTTGTGGACCGAATTGACACGCTAAGTCGTAAACTGCCTAGCAGTGTTCCGATTGCCACCCGCGAGAGCAAGATTGCCACGTCAATCGTCCTCCCTGGCCAAGACGGCGGTGCTGCATCAACTTTCAACCGCCGTATGGACATTCTTTTTGGGGAGGATCTTCTGGACGATGCAGGGCGTTTGAAGTATGTTGCCGCGGGGAAATATGGTATGACCGCAGTCGTGAAGTACCTCAAAACCGTTCCGTGGGCAGAGCTGCAGAGTACCCTTGTGCGACCGAAGCTGGACCGACTCATTCCTGAGCTTGAACTTTTATGGTGGGTGATTCTTTTCAGTCCTCACACTACTGATTGACCTCATGATTGCAAGCTCAAACTCGTCCGCTTCCTCAACTTCCTCAAATTCCAACTCCAAGCGCAAGTTTTCCGAGCCCACCAGTGATGCAGAAGATCCCCCGGATGCTAAGCGTATCCGAAGCAGTGCGTGTATTCCTTTCTTCAGTCTCTGCCTTTCTTTTCTCAATTTTCGTATATAGCCAAAGATGGTTCCGTTACAGTGCATGAAGTCCCCGACGAGAACGACCCGGATTTCGAGCCAGAGGCTGACGATGACCACAGTGCGTTTGTAAATACAATTCGACATATCGAACCTTTTACCCACAGCTTCCAATAGTCTCCGTGCACGACTCAAGCGGCGATGAGTCTGATGAAACGCAGCACCAGAGTCGCTCGCGATCCGAGCAGAAAAAGCCCGCGAAAAAGAAACAGAAACTGGGCACGCGTACCAAGGGTATGTTGTCTTTGGATTCACAGCAACTTTGCGATTAATGTACATTCCCCAGCCGATGTTGTTGGGGAGGACGGTTTGCTCGCTGACATCAATGTCCAGCCGATCGTTCAACCCGCGATACTGAACGACCCATCGGCGGACGTTTCGCATTTCTCGGGCAGAATATTTCTTAAGCCAGGCAGTGGCAAGCGTCATAGAACCTGCACCATGTGCAAGTAAGTTCGTTCACGCGGGCTCTAATTTCGGAGATAACTAATAACCCTCCATTAGGAAGGACTTCGTCGCCGATGTTTCCACAAACCGCCGCCACTACGCAAAGTTTCATAAGGTGCAAGATAATCTTGTATTCTATTCTCAAGCTAACGTCCTTGCAGCCTGAATATCACGCGTGGTGCAAAACAAATGATTTCGAGTCCAAGCTTGAGGAGGACGTCAAAGCCCGACAACAACAACAGAAGGCCGACGAACTCAAGAAGAAACTCCTCAGGCAGGAAACCATTGATCCCCACCTTCGAGAGAAGCCCGCCCGTCCAGCTCCATATACTGATGAGCTGCTTCTCGATGCCGCCATTAAGTGGCTTATCGCAACTGACCAGGTCAGTCACATTGTCTTTATTCTACTGTTTGCTCACGTCTGCAACAGCCCATTGACGCGTTAACGCACCCAAAGTTCAAGGAAATGATCGACATCGCTGCTCGAGCAACCCAAGGCGTCAATCTACCCAACCGGCGCCAGACACGTGAGGCAATTATCCAGCTCTTCCACGACCAGATGTCCGAGCTGAAAATCCGTCTTCATGTGCGTATCTTGTGATACTAGTATACTGTATTCCGCTCACCCGCTAGATCTCAGAGCGACACCGTAACTGGTATGATTCACATCACCTGCGATGCCTGGCAAGCTAGCAACACAGACGGTTATTACGCCGTTACTGGTCACTGGATGGAGGAGACCTCGCCAGGCGTATGGGTGCTGCGTGAGGCACTCCTGGGCTTTACCCGTATGAACAACGTGCACCACGGTGTGCGGCTCGGACAGACACTCTTCAAGATTGTGGAGCGGCTCGGCATCACAAATCGTGTACGTGGTGTGGCATCTCTTCGTCTTCACTCTAACTGGTTCTTTTAGGTTGGGTATGTAACCTGCGATAACACCACTAATAATGGCACGATGCTTGTCGAGTTTTCCCGTCAAATGGCTCGCATCGCCAAAATCAAGTGGGATCCTATAGAAAGGCGTATCAGGTAAATTATTTCCCGCTTAAATTACAACGTCTGACACTTTTTTTTTTCAGCTGCCTCGCACACGTCATTAACATTGCGACGCAGATGCTCATCTCTTCGTACAGCAAAACCCAGCACTATAACCCGCACGAGCCTCACGCCCATGTTCCCGATACCGATGATATCACGGCGCGTGACGAGATTGGGCTCCTTCACGCGATTGCAGTCAAAGTACTGATTTTTTTTTGTTATCATTGCCGTGCTAACAGATTCAATCGTAGGAAAGGTCTTCGTCTCAGCGGAAGGAGTTGTTTCGCAACATTCAACTTCGCAATCCCATGGACGATGATGAAGCTCAGGCTGCAAAGCAGATGATCCTGGACATGAAAGTCCGCTGGTCATCCACCTACGCCATGCTCGATCGAGGCTATGAGTTGAAAGACGTGAGTTGATCCTGTTTGTTATGCCGATTACCAACACGCTTACTTTAATCAGGCCGTGGACCAGTTCATCTCCGAAATTGCAGCACATGAGCAGGACCGCGAAAAAAGCGACAAGCTCGAAGCTCTTCAACTGACTGCCGATGAGTGGAACTGGATAGATTTGTTCCTGAACGTCTTGCAGGTATGGCCGCCCCATTCAAAGTTTATGTAAGAATACTGAACCCGTCCGCAGAGTGCTCAGGACGCACAGCACCAGTTCTCATCCGATTTACGGTCCACCCTCCACCTCGCCATCCCAGCGCTCGAAAAGCTCCATGCTGAATGGACCTCCAAAGGTTCCAAAGACAAGTACTTTCCTTTCCATGAAGCAATTGAAGCAGCACTGTCCAAGGTCGACGAGTACTACCAGAAGACCAGTAATTCTAATTCCTATGTACTCGCAATGGGTGAGTACGTTTGCCTCGCGAACTCGTACCTTGGTTCACTCCTGTATTAGTTCTCGATCCGCGGAGAAAGCTCGCCTATTTTGAGAAGCACTGGCCAAAGTCGCTACAAGCCTCGGCCAAAAAAGCGCTCGAACAGATGGTATGACTGGACTGTGATTTTGAACTCTAACTAACGCTTCGCCCAGTTCAAAGAGCGGTACACACAGCTGCAGGTTAACGCCGACAAGTCCGCGCCAACTACTTCGACTCGGGCAGCACCGGCCCAGAAGAAACGCTGGTCATCCACACCTACAGACGACGATGTCGACATGAGCAGCACGTCTGCGACCCACATCGATCCCACTCGACCTTGGCTCGACGAGTTTAACGAATATCTTCAGGCCCGTGAGACTGTGCCTGAAGGCATGTCCACTATTGAGTGGTGGGGTGTAAGTTTGTTCTTCTATCCTTTGTGAAATAACTGATTCACCAACTCCAGCGCAACTATCATCGCTACCCTGTTTGGGGGTCCCTCGCGAGAGACTATCTGGCAATCATGGCGTCTTCTGTTTCCTCTGAGCGGGCGTTCTCCTCGGCCGGAATTACGATTAGCAAGCACCGTAACCGTTTGAATGGCAACATTGTCGAGGCACTGCAGTGCTTGAAATGTTTCATTCGCAAAGATCTTCTGTTTCGCGAGCCGGTGATTTTCAAGGAGGGCGAGGATGACGAGGTGGAGGCTGGGGGAATTAGTGCGAGTAAGCAACCGACCAGCTGGGATATTTTGGTAGACGAGGACCCAGATAATTACGAACTTCTTCCTGCCTTACCTTCCACAGACACATGATATGTACATGTACTAGTAGCGTAATGGGGTTTTTTTTTTTGGCTATCAAGCCCGGGCTTGGGCCCGGGCCCAGGGCTTCAGGCCCCGCACCCAGGGCTTCAGGCCCCGCACCCAGGGCTCAGGCTTGGGCCTGGAGAATTTGAAGCCCGAGCCTCCCTAAGCCGGGCCCAAGCCCGGGCATCCAGGCCGAGCCGGGCCCTGCACATCACTAATTTTAAGCCCTTCACAGATTTTTTCCCACAACCTCCAAGCCGCATGCTAGATGAGTGTGGTCAGTATCGGCTACGATGAAAAAAAATCTGTCTTACTTCTGCTACATCCCATACAGCAAGCACACCGCCAACAACAGATTTGAGGGGAGGGATGATGTCTGCACACTCCTTCAGGACCTTCAGAGAGAGGCGAATCTGGTCAAACCCGATGGTAGTCAATGCGTCAGACAAGGCATGTGATCCCTGCCAAACAGGTTGGGGCGGCTTCAGACGCCGCCTCATGGGCAAGGAGGGAGGGGTTGAGAATCGTTGTTATGTGGGGGGGTATAAGTACACCAATGACGTAGACCACAGCTTGAAAGTTCGAGAAAAAAATAAGCGCTGTGAATGAGTACATCGCAATTCCATCAAGCAGATGTGGAGATGGAAATCTAAATCAGCACCCCTGATAATGCCATTCAAGGCTAGGTCTCGGTCCGGACAAAAATTTGGATATTTCGGGTGGGAGGCTAGGCCATTTCCGGACAAAAAATGGGGTTTTGGACCGAAAAGCTAAGGCTCCAACCATTTCCGTTTATAAATGTTTTCAAACAGTAAAAACCATTTTTATTTTCGTTTAGTTTACGGGTCCTGACAAACGGTAAACAAACTGTTTATAAATGGTTTAGATGGTTGTAACGGGTAAATGGTGGGCTCCCATACTCACATGCCCCCTAAAAGTCCCTCATTAGATGCAACCAATACCAAAATAATAGGATACAAATTGTCAGATGTCCGATTGGCAGGATCGAGGTGCATGCTTCCCAATTTAGTAATTATCCACGTGAGTGATGGCGCACGGTGATATCTGCCACATGACGCGCCTTGTGTCCCGACGGTCCCGCCTTGATCCCGCCTTCGTTCTGCCACCTCAGTCTTGCTCTTGTTCGCACTGGCAATGTGCAATTTTAGTGACAGAGGCTGGGGTCCAATGGGGACCGTGATTCATGGTTTGACAACCCTAATATACCCATCCCAGATTGCCCTGCCAAAATACTGTTTACAAACTGTTTTAAACGGTTTAAACCTGTTTTTGAACCATTTCCGTTTAGTTTGCCGGTTTCTGCAAACAAAAACTAAATGGTTTGAGCCTTACGAAAAGCTAGGTCGTGTCCGGACAAAAATCGAGGGTCTGGACAAAATTTTTGGCCAGTCACCGCACCCAGAAGGCCTTTTCCGGCCAAATATTTCTCAGATATCTGTGAATCAGCTTGGATCAGCACATAAACCACGAAAACACATGAAACGGGGAAATTTGAGCCTTTTGGAGGGCCGTGGGAGCAGAAAATTACCCTTTTGGGCGATGATGTCATCGATAGGTTAGGTCCAGTCTGGACAAAAATCGGCGGATCCGGGGTTTTTGTGACCTAGCCTCCAATGGTATTATCAGGGGTCCTTCTAAATCTGTCGTGAAGAGACATAGCCATGAAGCACCGCGAGTGGACGATGGACCAATTTGAGTGCACACAACCGGGTTGGAGATGAGGGTCATCTAGCTAGAAACAGCGGCAATCCGACTTCTTGCATTTGAGACTCGGATGCACCAAAAAATGTGATTCAGGGTTGGCATTTGGCACGGCAGTATGTTCATTGAACACAGCTTTATAACAGCTTCTTCAGCATTTCTAACCAAGGCGGTGACTAGCGGTGAGCGCCAAAAAAAAGACAGAGATGGTTTGGTGCAGTTTTGACGGCGGTGGGCAGCTCTTGGATCTGCCATAAGTAAAGTCCCGCTGTACGGATCTCAGTCTATCAATGGTTTTTGTTCGGGTAGGATAGAACTTACTCCAGGTCAAAAGCCACAAGGAACGGTAGCATTTCAGAAGGTGGGTCGCTCGAGAGTGGCGATGGCTGTGAAACGGGTTAGGCGCCTACAGGTTCTGGCTGTGAAGAGTTCGAGCTGTCTGCCAGAAACAAGTGCTACGTACCTGGCGCCCATTGACAGCAGAATCAACAACGGTTCCAGTGCTTTGGATTCCTGATTGTGTGCTATTAGCACGTCGCTTGGATTAATCCTGCATGTTTATTGCTACAGTACATACAGCCCACAGCACATGGACAGTTCCTGTGGGGGGTGTGGAGAACATGAGGCCAGCTGATGTGCGCTAGTTGCCCGATTGGCCTAATTTTTTTTTGGGGACATCTCTGAGGTGGTAGGAACCCATTCCGCAAATAGAAAAGGATGGCTCGCATTATTGAAATTTCCCCATTAGGATAAACTCCACAAGTGTCATCTGCTGTTCCCAACTCAAACACCTTAGTTGTTTGGGATCTGAGGCTTAGGTAATACATGGTTGCATATGAGAATGCAATCCAGAGGTGTGCCATCTCCATTGTTTGACCTGCAATGGCAATCCACTTCACATATTACTCTATGTCAGAGATGTCAATAGCTGGGGACACCAGAGAGCCCAACCCTACTTATGGCTATATGTGCATGTGGCTTCTGAGTTATCATTTATTTTACATTCCACCCATTTTCTCCTACACCCCTGTTGTGATATTGTTCTTCCCATTTTGGACTTGTTACTAATGCGATGTACCTATTCCAGGCAATACTGTATTGCCTGGAATAGGTACATCGCATTAGCCAATTTTCGATATAGCTCTCCAGATCTCAATGTGTATTGAATACACATTGAGATCTGGAGAGCTTCAATACACATTGAGATCTGGAGAGCTATATCGAAAATTGGCTAAAATGGGCCAAAAAGGGCAATTTGACCCAGAGCATCTGAATTTCAAGCGATAAAAATGCAGGTAGGGCCTGGAATAGTGGGGATGGCATGTGTGAACTATGCAGGGCATTATCCACGACATACACATGAGACGAGAACATCGAACGATGGGGGGTGTGGTCGAGAATTTTCACATGACATCCCAAAACGGAAAAGCACCCCCCACACGCGCAAATTGAATGCGTATCGAAAACTAAAACCGCAGTGACAGTTAGGAACAGTAACTGTGTGGATCGAGACACACAATCAGCCATACTCACAAGGTCAGTGGAAGAGGGTAATGCTATTCTGCTGCAGCAGAAATTGATTTTCTGCTATCTGGAATTAAATTCAATATCCAGTGCCAGGCCATCCCGCAATGACTTTGGACTCTCTTTGTGAGTGCGGCATGCGTGCCGCGTTCGGGAGCTTCCGTACTTCCCAATCGGGACGCTCCATCCGCGTCCCAAAAATGGCACCGTTGTATGATGCTTCCATCACGATCGTGACAGCCGCCGCTGCTGTTGTCGCACGCCTGCCCGCCGCGTCACCGCCGCTACCGCCGTCGCGTGTGTAAGCCCTGAGATCACCTAGGATCTCTAAATGTTATAATAGCTCATGTTAATAATGGGCGTAATCCCCTGAAATTATGGGTGTAAGCGGCACCACGGGCGCCATAATTTGCGCAACCAAGTCGAACTGCTGACGAAGTGCTGAAGATTTTCCGAAAATTAATTGAATTCACCTACCTCCAGTAAGCATTAACCTTCCGGAGAATCACTTTTCGCCCCCCCCCCGATAAATAATTTGGTCTCTGTATTTCAGAAACTTACTTCAAGTTTGAAGTCCTAAGGACGAATCTCATCCTCACCAACCTTCCCTTCCTCTACGCCGACCGCACCAGGTGTTTCTACCTTCTCTATCTCTGTCTTTCTCTTCCGACCCACAATCCCAGTACCCCGCAATCCGATCAAAGCAATGACAAAGCTCGTCACGGCAGCCGCACACAGGCTGAACCCCGCCGCTCTGAACCCAACCATCAGCACAGTAGGACTATCGCCGGGGAGCACTGGATGTCTTGAGTGGTATTTTTGAGACACCGCCGTGGCTATGGACGAGGTCACCGCCAACCCAATCGATGTGCCCAGCTTTGTGCGTTAATCAGTACAGTACAGGTAACATCGGTCGGAATGAACACCCACCCGCGTGGCAACGGTAAAGATGCCCCCAGCCAAGGACTGCGAGTCGTCGTCGAACGCCGAGGCGACTTGGAGCGTTCCCACGGGATAAATCAGATCAGCCCCCGCTGCAAAAGCATGGTCAGAACATCGCAGTTTCGGGAGGCGGGGCGCCTGCCAAGCAATGCCATCACCCAGAATGACATCTTCCAATACGACGCGTGGATATCTATGAGCGCGAAGATGAGGGCGGCTGCCTGCATTGGATTTTGTTTACGAAGTTCAAATTGAAGGAGGGTTTGTTGCACACCATATTCGCAGAGACGGCGACAAGTATCAACGGCAGTCCCCGCACCCGGTTCATCAGCCATCCACCCGCCAAATTGGTGCAGATACCAGATATAATTGACGGAAGGAAGCGAATCGAGGTCTGGAGCGGAGACAAGCCGCTAACTTGCTGATAGCTGAATCGGAGACCACAGATCAGAACACGGAGCGGGTTATTTAATAACGGGAGCGCTTACTAGAGCGTAGTGATGTACAACAGGGCATTGAAGTTCCACCTACAGACGCCTCGTCAGGAACACGGAGCGGATGCGGTGAATACAGTAATTACCATGCAAAGAAAACCATACCAATCGTAGCAGGCATCCTCGCCCCTGCGCGACTCCAAATACTCGGCGGCATGAGTACCGCGACCGCCTTCTGCTCGCGCCACTTCTCGTAGAACCAGAATATCACCAGAAGTGCAAGCGCAGCACAGGTCAACGCTACGATACGCGGTGTCGCCCATCCGTGCGGCGCCGACTCAGACGCTCTAGCGATGAAGTCAGTAGGCAGGCTTCAAACGGAAATTGAAGAGTCTTACGCAAGGCTATACGTCAAAATCCCAATACCAGCGGTACTCAACAATGCGCCGCCCAAGTCGAGGCCCTTGTCGTAGCGCTTAGCACTGGAAGGAGATTCTTTCTCAAGAATAAAGAGACCTAGAAGAGCGAGAAGTAATCCCAGTCCAGCCTGCACGTAGAAAATCCCGCGCCAGCTGACGCGACTCTGAGATATCACCCCGCCTAGTTGCACGTTAGGTGAGTGCTCAATTTTCAAATCACGAAAACGTAGTATGAAATCGTACTCAGAACAAGGCCTAATATGTACCCAATCGGCTGTCCGGCCCCGAGCACACCGAACGCGTTGCTCCGACGCGCACCAGGCGGAAAGTGCCCCACGAATATGCCGATCCCGGCCGGTGTATTCGCAGCGGCGCCCAAACCCATCAGGGCCACAAAAATGATAAACGCCACAGAGGTCGGTGCAAAAGCAAGCGCGATGCTCCTGAGGAGTGGCTTGTAATGAGGGACGAAAATAATTCAGGGGGCGACGCACCACGCAGAAAACCATGCTGAGCCCGCGAGGAACATGACCCGTCCGCCGAGAATGTCCCCGATACGGCCGAAAAGAAGAAGGGTGCATCCGTACGACAGGCTGTATAGCTTTAAGTGGGTTACGTCGAAGAATGCACCGACGGAGAAACATACGAGAATACGGTGACTGGCCACTGCAGGTTGGCCTTCGAACATAACGAGCTGAGCGGAAGTTCGGAAAAGCAAAAGTCATCACGGACCTCGAGAAAATGCAGGTCTTTCCCGATAGTAGGAAGCGCGATCGTCAGGGCCCCAGTCATAAATGTCTGAAGGAGTTTTGTCAGGAAAGGACATGAAACGATTTGAACGGACATTGAGAGTTGTTACGCCTGAAACCGTGGCTACGATGAGCACGTCTTTCAAGACTGCGGGCATGTTGGAGCGACGGGGTGGTGAAGGCCGCAGGAAGCGTCCAAGTCAAGAGTTAGGTGGTCGGTGGTCAAGAGTAGTGATGCGCTGGCGCACAAAAGTCTTGGAATGCCGTGCGTGCAATGGTGTACAGTGGTATCGACGAAGGAATTAGTGGGCAGGTCTGTGACATCCAATTCCAGTACGATTCCCGGCCTGACTCGGGGGATCAGACGATGGTCCATAATAAACCGCCACGAGGTTGATAGAACTTGATGAAACGGAGTCCGATGTTTCCATTATGATACAAGACGCCGTGGCCGGCCGCGTGGCGAGTCTGACGCATTTGACGCTAGTGTTGTGCGGGTCGGGCTCCGTCGGGCTCAGGGTCGGGCCCAAGATTCTGTCGGGCCTGAGACCCGGGCCGGGTCTCTCGCCTATTTTCCAATGACATTTGACAGCGCCCATCATATTTGCTGCTGCTTGGGCTACTTCGTTCCGCCTTGGCATCACCGCTCATTTCCCCGGCCCGACTATATGAAATGACACTTATACGTCTCCATATGCGTGAGCGAGGTACTTATGTGTGCCCCACTCTCATCAGCATCAATAACATAGCGATCATATTGTAATTGATATTTAATTGACATATTACATTACATTTACTCTCTCTATAAAATTGCGCCTGTCCGTCTGCTCCGCTTATGGCTTCTCAGCCCCAGAACTTCGGAAGGAGGATGACGGACCGCGAGGCGGTCCGGCAGCCGTTCGGAGACTCGCCAATTACGGCATGCACTTACAAGCCCGGGCTTGGGCCCGAGCCCGACCCAAGCCCGACCCGACCCGCCAATTGGGTTGGGCTCAGGATATTTGTGGGCCCGAGCCCGCCCGAGCCCGACCCGACCCGACCCGCACATCACTATTTGACGCTTGCGCTGCGCGAAATATCTAGATGCCGCCACTGAAACTGCCGTGGTTTTCGAGCCCATCGTGTGAGGGTGGAATAAGTCGAAGGATTTTACCAGAAATGGAAGTTAATGGGCGACTGCCGTCCAACGCAGGTTCCCCATCTGTCACTCCGCGTCTGCGAGTGTACAGCCTCCTGTCATATCACATCACAGTGCCTACACTTCGCTCCGGCGACTCGGATAGTGTTGTCGCGGTACGGTCCAGGATGGGCAAATTTTCCCGAACCCCGAACTGGACTTCGGGTTTGGTTCAAGGCATTTTCTGAATCTTGGACTGGGGACCCTTGCAGATGAGTGTGGGGGTAATACTGTAACATTATTATTTCAATTTTACACAATAACACACCACTGATTTCCATCAAAAAAATGCACACCCCTACCAAAGTTGCACAGCATGAGTGGGTGCCATAAAAATGCACAGGCTCAGACTATCATGCAAAATAGCACTACTTGTACTTGATGTTGATATCAGGAGCTGGGCAGTGGGTAGGCTGGAAAACTGTGGGAATGTATTGATCTCAGCTGAGAGGTCAGTTCAATGGACTAAATAGAAGTATAACCCTGAGAATGTACTGAAGGTAATTCCCTGGTAGACATCTATGTCAAACCCTGGCATTTGCCTCATGGAATCAAGGAGCTTTGCATTAATTTCCATGCAAGAAAGGCTATGACTGACATGTTCCATTACCCACTAATTTTCTTGGTATCCAGTCTGCCTTTGGTCTAAAGATTATTAGATGAAGTATAACATTTGAGGGCAGCAGGCCCTGGCGTGTCCTATGATAACCCATTGAGAACAGGCACACTTCGGAATCAGATCCAAAACCATTAGGCTAATCAACTGTAATGCCCAAGACATCACACATTGCAGTAACATAGGCTGGTGAATTTTCTTGAGTCTCTGGAAGTGGTGAAATTTTCCCTACCTGTAGTTGATGAATTTTCTGAAACTTGACAGAGGTGGTGCATATTTTGTAACAGTGGTGTATTTTTTTGTCATAAACAACATGGGTGGTGCATTTTTTGCAAAAACTGTGCAGGTGGTGTGACAAATAATAATGCTACAGTATTACAGCCATAGATGAGGCAATGTAGCCATTCAAATGTTGATTATTGTGCAAGGATTACACTGGGAATAATTTACATGTCAGATAAGGATGCGGTATACTGAGAACCGTGTATAAAAGGTCAAGAATGGGCAGTCCAATCAAAGTCCAGTAACAAAATTGATGTTTTGAGTTTGGAAGGGGTTTCACAGAGAGAAAACGGACACAATGAAGAGGAGGTCCAGCGGCAGCAGCAATAGATAAATGGTGTTGCCAGAAGAACACAAATTCCAGATTGAGGACTTCAACCTGCGCTCCAATATGCATCCGCCCTCTGATTCCACAGGCAATAATACTCTCTTCAGTTCATGGTTTCACACATATGCATATCCCAATCAAACTAATTTTGCCCCCCCTGCTTTCGGCCTGCTGGTCTGCATCTCAGTACACCGTCGTCATCTGTACCCCTCCTCCCTCATACACCAGCCACAACGGGCGACGAGCTTGTTGTACCACCTGCGGCTCTGTCAATCAGCATATCTTCGACAAAACCACAGTGCGGCTGCGTACCTCGTGACATTGGGCCTCTGCATCATGATATCGCTCCCGCCTGAGTCCACCAGGGGCGTGTATGGAATGTCGAAGAGGTGTCATGATTAGATAAGATCTATCGTTTCAAAGCCTATCTAAGCGCTGGATGACAAAGAGGCTATGACTAAGATCGGCCCGATCCAAGGGATGACGTCATGATGATGTCAGAGATGACGTCAGGACATGAGGACACAGCAAGGACACTGAGAACATGTGGTTAAGGGTAGTTGTAGTATATATAGACTAGTTCACACGGTTCCCTAGACAGTATAAGTAGAGTAGCTATTACGCTGTTGTAGTTAACCTTTTATTCCATCATCTTTCGAGATCAACCACGAGCACTACCCAATCCCTCTCTTCATACCGAGAGTGGACGCTTAAGGTCTTGACTGTGACATGATAAAAGGTTAAACCCTCATACCCTCGTACCACCACTTCCGACCTCTTTTCCCTTTCTCCCCACCTACCCACTCTACCTCTTACCCTTTCTGCCGTCGCGGCAGCCTTTTACCCGAAGACCCATACTCCTACCAACACCTCACGTCGTCCACACCGATGTTAAACAATTGCAGCGCCAATCTTGTGCGGTTCACTCAGACAGACGTCGCTACATGCTACGGGAAACGTTGAGACCGTCCCCGCGTAAAGCAGACAAAGGAGCACTAGCCTAATCCTTGGAGAGGGCTATCTCGCAGCCGCGGGGGGAGTCGTAGAAGACCCCGGACTGTTCTGTTAGCAAAAAAACTGCCTTGACCCCACCATTGCCCTTGTGGCATATCGAACCCCTGCCCGGCTTTAGCGCCGCGATTCATACCAGGACGTCTTACCGCGTCCCCCCATCCGACTCCGAAGACGAGTCCGAGCTATTCCACTCGGCCGTGTCACAAAGATCCCTGACTGGTCCACTCCCACCCAGCCTCCCTCCATCGGCATTCCTGTCGATAACCCAAAGCACTGCTTGCCCACCTCCTCCTCACCGCGCAGTATTAGCGCCCCGATCAATGCAGCTAATCACAGCTGTGTCCCCACCTTCACCCCTAAAACCCCTTTCACCAGCGCTGATTGAGATGTTGTGCCCCCAGACCCCTGTTCACCCAATAGATGTCGCACCCCCAGACCCCCGTTCACCCAATGGAGGAGGAAGCCCCTCCCCGAACCAGATATGTTCCAGTCCCCGTTCCGGGATGGAACAGAGAAGACCAACCCCCGCGCTCGGGATCCTCACGGATCTCTTACGCAAAGACCCCGCCGATGTTCGACGGGAACAAAAAATCCAAGTTTGAAACTTGGTGCGACGCCCTAGACAACTACGTCTGGGCATACGCCTCGGAATTCAACACCGAGAAGAAGAAAGTCGCCTTCACAGTGTCCCTATTGGGCCGAGAAGACGGAGCCCGGTGTCCGGCGTCCAATTGGGCGGGGAACTGGAAGAAGAAGGCTCGAAGGCAGAGCACCTTCGAGGAGAATTGCAACTTTTTAGAATTCCTAGAAAGTTTAGCAGAGATTTTTGCCGATGGAAACGGCACCCAGACAGCGCACATGCGCCTTACCACCACCCGCCAGGGCAAGACCGCCCTGGTAGACTTCATTCAAGTGTTCGAGCTGAATGCAGAGGAGGCAGGATATGACCTGTCGGATCGAACCGGGGCTCATGACACCTTCTTGGTGGAGACCCTGGAAACCTCGTCTCGGATGAGGTACGAAGCCAGCTCAATGTCGGGCTGATGGAAGCTCCCACTAACTACTGGGAGCTGAGGAGAAGGCTGATGATAGTCAGCCGGAACATGGAGCGGCAAACACTCCGGAAGGCCCAACAGGCCAAGATGTTCTGGGTACCAGCCCAGAGGAACACTGCTGCACCGGCAGCACAGACGACCCTGCCCCGGGGATATCAGGGGACAGCGCCAAACTTGGCAAAGAAGATTGGGGCCGGCGAGACCGCCCCATGGACGTGGACAGGAACAAGGCGAAAGGCACGCCCTTCCTGTGCTATAACTGTGGCAAGGATGGCCACATGAAGCGGGATTGTCCTGAACCCCGCAAGGGGAAATTCAACATCAGGGCCCTCAAGCCCGATGACTACTCCCAGGAGGAGTTGGCGGCTCTGGCCGCGATGTTGAGAGAGAAGGGTTTTTAAAGGGGCCCCCGCTTGCAGCCAAAGCGGCGCCTCCTCCGGTTACGAAATGCTCCCCGGTTCCAAATAATACTATTAGATATGAAGAATTAGTTACAGTTACGGATGTGAATGGACCTACTCCAGTAGTAGAAGGACTGGACTCAGCAGGAGCCGAGGAGAAAATAGCTAGTGTAGAAAAAGGATGAAAAATATGTATCATGGAGAATCAAAATCGGTTACATAACTTAAAGAATCAGAAAATGGACAAGAAGAATAAACTCTGGAGCGAGTTTAAGATTCAATTCAAAATGGCCCCTGGAACCCAACCCAGCGAGAAAAATAGTGCGACGAAAAAGGGTGACGATGTCACAGAGGCTCAATCCTCGAAAGAGGAGGTAGCGCCTAAGGAGAAGACGGGGAAGCCGATTGATGTGCCGGCCGGCCTGACAGGACTGAAGGTGGCCAAGTGGTTATCCCACAGGGCAATCAAAGAGCAGAAGGGAGACAGGCTAGCGAAGGAGATGAAGGAAGTCCAGAGGCAGCGGAAGCATCATGAGATGCTGGTTCCGGTCACATTGACCACGTTGGACACAGGGAAGATGCGCGCAGTCAAAGCTCTTCTTGATAATGGATGCACAGCCACATGCATCTGCCAAGGCTGAAGACTTCGAGCTACACGAGCTTGAAGTGCACATCGTCGTCCGGAATGCCGACGGAACCGAGAATGCACGGGGAAAGATCACTCATTACGTAGAGTTGATCATGTCCATCGGACCCCATTCGGAAAAGCAGAGATTCCTCGTCACAGGACTCGGCAAAGCCCGGATATTCATAGGGTACGATTGGTTGTTCAAACATAACCCCGTAATCGACTGGAGAGTGCAGACCCTTCTCTTTCATCGGTGCCCGCCGGAGTGCAACATGACCGGGACGGAATTCGGAAGAGGAGACAAGTGGCAGAACGAGTTAGAAGAAGGAGAATCCCTTCTACTCGTGGACTTTGGAGAGGCAATCGACTTGAGGTTGAAAGAGACCCAGTCACAGAAAATGGCTGAATAAGCCAATCACGGAAAAGAGCGGATGACGGAGGAGAAGATTCCCGAGGAATACCGGGAATATGCGAAGGAATCATTCGACTCGTTACCCGAGAAGAGACAATGGGATCATGTGATCGAGCTCAAGCCAAACTCAAAGGCTGTAGATTGCAAGATCTATCCGCTCTCGGTGACAGAACAGGAGAAACTGAACGAGTTTCTAGAAGAGAACTTGACTTCGGCGTTCTTTTTCATAAAGAAGAAAGACGGCACTTTGCGGCCTGTGCAAGATTACCGGAAGCTCAATGAGATGACGATTAAAAACCGCTATCCGCTTCCGCTAATTTCGGAGTTAGTCAATAAGCTCCGAGGTGCCCAGTACTTTACGAAGCTAGACGTACGATGGGGGTACAACAATGTATGGATCAAGGAGGCAGATGAGTGGAAGGCGGCATTCCGCACAAATCGAGGGCTGTTCGAGCTGCTCGTGATGTTCTTCGGGCTTACCAATTCGCCCACGACATTCCAGACAATGATGAATGATCTGCTCAGAGATCTAATCAACGAAGGAAAGGTCGTTGTCTACCTGGACGACATCCTAATCTTCTCAGACAACCTGGAAGAACATTGTGCATTGACGAAGCAAGTCTTGAAGGTACTTCAGGACAACAAGCTGTTCCTCAAACCCAAGAAGTGCGAGTTTGAACGCACGGAGATCGAATTCCTAGGAGTCATTATCTCCTACAACTCGATGAGGATGGACCCCACCAAGATTAAGGGTGTAATGGAGTGGCCAGAACCAAAGAACCTGAAGCAAACACAGGTGTTCTTAGGGTTCACCAACTTCTATCGCCGCGTCGTCCGGGGATACAGCGAGGTTGCCAAGCCACTCACACGGCTAACAGGAAAAGAAGGGTTCCGGTGGGAACAGGAGCAGAAGGATGTGTTCCAGAAACTGAAGGACCACATTGCCGAGGACGTTGTATTAGCATTACCCCCGGATGACGGCAAGTTCCGGCTAGAAGCAGATGCGTCGGACGGAGCGACAGGAGCAATCTTGTCACAGGAGCAGGAGGGCGAATGGCGCCCTGTAGCGTTCATGTCACACGGACTGAACGAGACCGAGCGGAACTACGAGATCTATGACAAAGAGATGCTCGCAATCATGCTCGCCTTGGAAGAGTACCGGCAGATGTTGATGGGAGCACGGCAAACATTTGAGATTCTGATGGACCACCAGAATCTGGAATATTTCAAAAAGCCGCAGAAGCTGAACAGGAGACAGGCCCGATGGATATTGGAGTTAGCAGAATACGACTTCACCCTTCACCATCGGCCCGGAGCGTTGAACAAGAAGGCAGATCTCTTATCTTGGAGATCGGATCATGACCAAGGAAAAAACGACAACGATGACGTCATTCTTTTGAAACCGGAGCACTTTCGTGTGCAAGAAATTGTGCTCAATGGACCGGAGACAGAGATCCTGGAAGCGATCAAGAAGGAGAAAAAGATAGACCAGAGTGTCAAGCAGGCGCTCTCGAAGAAGCTCCCCAGGTGGGAAAAGAAGGAAGATGTCATTTATTACAATGACTTGATCTATGTCCCACAAGACGAAGAGCTACGCGATAAAATTATTGGGCTACACCACGATAACCCCTTGCTCGGCCATCCAGGAGAGAACCGAACGCAGGAAATGGTAGAACATAATTATTGGTGGCCGAGACTAGGGAATCAGGTCACGAAGTACTTGAAGGCCTGCGAGACATGCCAGAGAACCAGGGTTCATCGCTACCAACAAGGAAAGCTGAACCCGCACCAGATTGCTGAGGACCTTGGCAGATCATTTCTATGGATCTTATCGGTCTGCTGCCAGTCAGCAACGGGTTCGACGCCATACAGGTATGGGTCGACACCTTCTCAAAGATGATCCACTGCGAGCCCACGAGCATGGAGCAAACCAGTGAGGGACAGCCCGGTTGACCCGGGATCGGGTGATTAGATATCACGGAGTGCCACAGAAGATTATCTCGGATCGGGATCCAAGATACGTGTCGGGGTTCATGAAGGAACTGAACCGGCTGATGGGAGTCGAAATGAACCCAAGCACGGTGTTCCACCCGACCACAGACAGGCAGACAGAGAGGATGAATCAGGAGATTGAAAAATATCTCAGGGTTTTCATAAATTATCGACAATCGGACTGGTTGTCGCTGGCAGAATTCATACACAACGACAAGATGAGCTCATCGACAAGCATGTCGCCGTTTTTCATAAACACGGGAATGCACCCCTGGAAGGGATAGAAAACACAGTCGAGTCGCGCAATGAAGCCGCGAACGACTTAGCAGAAAAGACGAAAAGATCCGAGAGGAAGCAGCAGCAGCACTGGAGAAAACTCAGAAAACCATGAAAAAATACTACGATGCTAAGCGTCAGGACACGCCGGAGTTCAAGGTTGGCAATCGGGTTTGGCTAGAAGGAAAGAACATAGCCACAGATCGGCCGACAGGGAAGCTGGAGGATAGAAGGCTGGGGCCTTACGAGATTCTGGAGAAGGTTGGCACATCGGCATATAAGCTCAAGTTGCCGGAGACGGACAAGTCACATCCGGTCTTCAACGAGGCACTGCTTATGCTGTATGTGGAACCCCCAGTGGGAAGGAGAGAAGAACGACCTCCGCCGAACATCGTCGGTGGAGAAGAGGAGTACGAAGTGGAGGAAGTCCTCAACCACAGAAAACATGGGAGAGGATACCAGTACCTCATAAAGTGGAAGAATTTCCCACTTTCGGAACGGACCTGGGAACCAACGAGGCACTTGTCGAACGCGAAGAAGCTCTTGAACAGATATAATGTCAAGCACGGGATCGCGATTCGAGAGTTGTCGGTAGAGTCCAAACTGGAAGGGATGACCACAGAGGAAAAGACGGCGCTGGCCTCAGAATTACGGAAAAGAGGCTTGATGCCACCAAAAACGGAGGAGTCCGCAAACTCAATGACGAAGCAGACGGTCCCTGTCTTCAAGCAGGGACACTGGGACTATTTAATTAACCATTTCAAGCCGAAACAAGAGACGATGCCATACCCGGAAAGACGATTATACGACCCAGAAACAGGCAGATTCGACGAAGCAGCCAAGTTTCCTCTGCTACCAGGAATAGAAGCCTACGAGTGTTATATCATCGGGACGACGATCCTAGGGGGGGGGGGGGGGGGGGGGGTAATGTCACGATTAGATAAGATCTATCGTTTCAAAGCCTATCTAAGTGCTGGATGACAAAGAGGCTATGACTAAGATCGGCCCGATCCAAGGGATGACGTCATGATGATGTCAGAGATGACGTCAGGACATGAGGACACAGCAAGGACACTGAGAACATGTGGTTAAGGGTAGTTGTAGTATATATAGACTAGTTCACATGGTTCCCTAGACAGTATAAGTAGAGTAGCTATTACGCTGTTGTAGTTAACCTTTTATTCCATCATCTTTCGAGATCAACCACGAGCACTACCCAATCCCTCTCTTCATACCGAGAGTGGACGCTTAAGGTCTTGACTGTGACAAGAGGTCCGCGAGGGTGAATGTCTGCATCATTGTCAAAGGGATGATCATGAACACCGAGGATATCTAATTGTAGGGTGGATGACAGACCTCTCCGGCGACATAGCACTGCTTCCCCAGGATCACGTTGTACATGTCGATCTTCTTGTCTAGGATCTCCAGCTGTGCACCAATGACCGTCTGGTCCCCTCAACCCACCCGAGCTTACTGCGATGCACGTGGGTGTCAGTATGATTTTATACAACCACGGAGAGCTACGACGTACCACAGGAACAGCTGAAGGCCAGCCTTGCTCGCGCTCGGGTCGAAGTTCGTGGACTCCACCACCACGGCCTGCTCGAACAGCGTGTTTGCCTTGGGCTCGAGCGGAATGAGACCCAAGCTGGGGTGCTTCGCGGCGATGTAGCGGCAGATCGCGCATGTCTCGTACAGGATAAAGCTGTTGTCATCCTAGTGACTTCATAATCAATCAACAAGCAAGAAAGGACACGGATAAGAACTAATAGCGCGCACAATGTAGGGGATCTGGCTGAAGGGCTGCTTCTCCATGTACGCAGGGGTCTTGTGCTCGCCATTCTGAAAATCAACCTTGATGAACTCAAAAGGGACTTTGAGCTCATGCAGGATGGTCGCCATGCGGCGCATACAGGTCGCGGCCTTCATGCTGTAGAGCTCGAGAATGGCCATAGTCAACATCAGAATTGTCTGTCTTGGGTTTAGGTCAAGAAGCGGAGTGGAGTTCCCAAGAATGGTACTTTCTCTCATGGTGCAAGCTGTCTTTTAAATGCTCCCCTGGGTCGCCTTTCACCACCTTGAGAGGCCCCATTGAACACGACGTCTCATCTGGATACGTTGCCACTTGAGCTTATTAATAGTCAGAGGAAATGACAGTACTAGTGCTGATTCAGCCCTTCACATATTGGTAGCGCTGTGCAGGGCTTTTCAGGGACATGTTGTAGGTCTATTTTACGGCAGAATAAGGTGCGAAGGTGGCAGGGATACACTGTAGAGGACCGAGGTCCACAGACGCTGCAAAATTCGGTGCCATCTGGGTTCACATCAGCCAGCCATTTGACAAATTTGTTGTGGGATTGTTGGGCTTGTTTGGGCTTGTGGCAGTGTTCACAACGTCACAATGCCATCAGTCAAAAAATGCCTGCCAAAACCAAAAAAGTGAGGGTCATGAAATCACAAATGGTGGCCAGTGCAATAGGTTTTTTTTTGGGGGAGGTTGCAAAATTGGGGATTTTGGCATTGTTTGGTGTTGTACAACATCACAACTCTGATGCAGGCTTGCAGCGATACCTACAGTTTGCAAATCACTTCGTCATCCACAAGATTCAATGTCATGTCTGCTTACTGCTGCTTGGTCAGTGGATGGTGTAGCTCCCACTGGCATAGGTGAATGAAGCCAAATCAACACAAGTTGGGGAATTCATTGATTTATAAGCAGATGTCGTGCTGTTTTTCGTGATGCGTTGTACTAATATCTAGTTGGCGGTAAAATATGTGCCACAGGAATTTGCCCACAACTGATACGTGACAAACGAGGATTATACATGTTTCACTAAGCAAGGAGTGCCTGCCAAGGAATAGAGGTGGGTATAATACTTACAAAGTAGTGCTGTCCAAATATGATATGAATACAAAAAATCACATATCATATCATATACATATCATATCACCATCCTCAGGGCCGTATCATATCTGTATTATATCTTCCGGATATTTATTCTGCTATATCTGATATGATTATTCATGAATATTTATGACTTCCAGGTTGTTCAGACCCACACTGAGCCCCAACTTCAACCATTCCCATGCTACCTACCTACCTACCTACCTTTGTGATGATACACATAGAGGAGTTTTCGGGACTCCTTTATGTTTGATTGCCCTTCAAGATGTGTTTCATATCACTTTCATGCTTGAAAAAAGGTACTCCACAGCAGTGCTAACCCCAGGAAGTACAAGTATTGAATCACGACAGCATACCTTACACCGTCCAAGTGGGTTGTCATATCCAGGCTCAACTGGAGAAATTCAACCCAAGTACATCTCGACTTCATCCATACCCACAAACAACATTGATTTCTTCCTCTCAGCATGGCCCTGCATTGTCATACAGAAGAAATAAACAGTGACAGAATTAGGTGTTGAATTGTTCCAGTGCAAAGGTTTGACTGGAAGCCCAGAATATGAAAGAAATATGATGATATCCTGCCTGGCATATCATATTATATGCATATCATATCATATTGTATTCCCCCGTATCAATATAATCTGTCTATGTCTTGAGCCATATCATATCCGTATTATCTCATATTTAATCATATCATATTATTTGATGTCATATTTTTGGACAGCACTATTACTAAGCTTCTCCGAGAATCACCCCAGGCAAACGGCGTTCAGGCTTCTCTGTCGGGTCTGATGGTTCAGCCTTCAAGTTCCTATCTTTCGGCCGGGGGCGTGTATTGATTACAACACCTGAAGATTTTGGCGAAGTGCTCCGACGTGTCCACATCGAAAGCGGCGAGGTTTGGGTGGTGTTTTGCGTGAACAGTTCGCTGTGCATTATCGCCTCGAGCTTGTGCTTTGCGGTGTGTTCGTCTGACGAAAGCCGCAGAGATACCATGTGATCGATGTCGACATTGAATTTCCATGCTTGATGAAAAGTGGATGTGCAGAATATTCAATGTATCCCAGAGATATAATCAACTGATGGCTTACTACAACAGAGATATAATTCTCTCCCACAGTGGACTCAATCCTCAACCATAACACTCTCACACAACATCGCCTCTTTAATATTCAGCATAGACCTTGACGCCACAATCGAATATACCCTGGAGAGACAGACACATTAGTGAAGGAAGATAAACCATTGTTACCGACGCACACGAGGGACGGTCTGATTTGAAGGCCAAAATCTCAGGAAAGCTCCCATACACTTGGAGTCGACTGTTACTCACATGATCAGGAGTTGCTTCAATTTTGGGTTGGGCAGTGTCCAAATGACCAACACTGCAACCCCTACGGCTGGGATGTACATTGTTATCAAGCGAATGAGTGGTTTCTAGGTCAGGAACTGACTGGATACCCCAAGAAACCAGAGTACTCCATCCCGGAGGAACAGCTTCCACATCGAAGTCGCCGGGAAGTTGCCCAGACGCAATGTGATTCCACATTTATACATCGTCATGACGAACATGATGAATCCCTTATACGTGATTAAAACTAACACATTGATAAACGGGCACTGAACATACTATAAGGACCGGAGTTGCAGCAGCCGCAGATAGAAATCTTGGGGTCTCTGAGACAAATAGTGTGGATCACTAGGGACGGTGCATGGTAAGCAGTCCTTACCATAAGAGTGACATCCTGTGAGAGAGGGACTACAGGGAATGATTCAATCGTGCGGTGTGGCGGTTGATGAACTTACCCGAGGTGAACAAATTCTAGAATATAGAGCTCAGTAATGTTGACTGAAACCCCTTTCAGAAATCACGTACCTCTCATATTATTGTATGCTAAGGAATCAATGGTAGCCCTATGTACATCGTGCCAGAATGAGAGGCAAATTTTGAGCTGTAACGGCAACACTCACATAATGACGATCTCAGCTAGCCAAGAGTCACCTATCTATCATAGATGCAAGGATGACTCTCACCTAAAGTCAGAGCCACGAAGACCAATATTAATGATCGACGTCTCTCATACATTATCCAAACTCTATGGGAGGGGATGAGATGGAGACATGTAAGTTTGTGCCTCAGAATGCTCTACCTGAACATGAGAACGAAATCTACGGTAGCAATAATCATAGTGCATGTTGCACCTTGAATCTGAGACCATGAGAGTCACTAGTCAATTCCAAAATTTGGAGGCCAATGTCAAGCATACCTGTAACCATTGTCGACAGCTGCACGAGGAGATAGTCTTATCTCAGTCTTCAGAGTATGGAAAACGTACACCTGGCCGAGAGATAAATGTTTACTGTAGCCCAGCGACATCTCTGCTCACAATGGAGTTCTCCATTTCACGGACAGCAGCTAAAGGATCTTGTGAATACGAGTGGTAAAACAACAACACGATCCGGACCGTTTGTGTCAAGGCTGAAATAAATATCAGATAGAGATAAAGGCGATCCAATGAGATTTGCAAGTACCCGATGGCGAGGAGGCAGAAATATCGATTCCAAAGCTAATAGACGTGAGTCAATAATTATCATTATGGAGCACGCTAAAAACTCACGTAGATAACCTTGGCCATTCCCCATCGGCTTTTCCAAATGAGTTCGATCTAAGAAAGTGGAATAGCAGGGTCAACAAGCATTTTCAAGAACCCGAAGCACTGACCTCGTCCGCGATGCAGACAATATGATCGTATCTATACCGGAAATTCCTGGTCAGAGCAGGCCATAGGCAAGAGAAAAATTACCTACACCAATATGCATAGTGAAGCGACTATATCAGTAAAATTTTCTACTCATCAGCACTGGCAGATCAGCTCGCAGGATCGATAGCTACCGGCGAGATATCCCGTCAGTCTGGACTCCGTAATGAGCTCCAGCAGCTCTGAGGTGTCGACTCCGTTGTGCGACATGAGGCGTAAGATACGAAGGGCGAGAAGAAACCGTCCAGTAATGGAATGATAAAGCTGTCTCGGCGATTACTGTGGGCAGCATAACAGTGGCAGATGGGCGGCCCGCAATCAGGATATGATTGTCAAGTCGAAGTCTATGGCGTTTCGATACAATGTTAAAGATCGCCATTGTCATTGGCCTAGGAACGTTACCACAACAAAAGTATAGCGTCGAATTTTCAGTCTAGGTGGGAAGAAGGTGCGGTCGCCTTGGACGCTGACAGTTTCGGCCCACCCAGATGGCATAAGTGGAGAGTAGTCGTTTTTTCTACCTAGTTCAATCCACGTACAGGACTACGACGCTGAGATAGACATCAAGTTGACATCAAGTGTGTTGTACAAAGTCACTGTCAAAGTGAAGCGTGGCGGGATATGCCGGCCCGAGTTACCACGTGACAGCCAGCACTACTCGGAGTCCCTGGTGGCACGAAACCCTTGCGGCTCGCGGATATATTCCCTTGCTTGTTTGCATCGCACTAATCAACTTTTGGACAACGAGGCGCAAAGGGCTGCTCTTTTCGGAATTGCCAGGCTCACTCCCTAGGCAGTGTGTAGCGCCGTCTGACTGGCGTCTGGCAGCCTTTTTTCTTTCGATGTAAAATGCTCAATTTTTGGTCTTGAAGTGGGGGAGAAGCATGTTTCTACTGAAGCATCAGTTCTCCGTCTGTTCTGGCGCCAATCAGACATCACACGAGTTTATGGAAAGCCGAGTTGCACTAAGCATTGCGCAGGCGCTAACTACACCTGTGGAGCCAGGGCGGCGATCGCGAAGCTGGGTATAGAAAAGAGCTCACACGCAGACCTGAAATAGACACAGCGCCAACCGGTATCCTCTGGTGCGCTTATCGATTCATGATTCTGCCAGATTAACCTTGACTCTTTGGAAATCTTTGACTCTGAGCTTCATGTCCCTCTCGCTCGACATCGACTCTGCCACCGCTGCTCTCATCTCTCAACTAACTCTCGAGGATATCGCGGCTACCGCGGGAAATGCTGCGGAAGATGGTCCATTATCAGACGCCGAATTCGCACTCCGGGCCCAGGCAGACGAGGTGAAAAGCATGCTGCGTTCCCTCGAAGACTTTGCGTTCGCGCGGAGCATTGACCATGCGCTCGAGCTCGATCAGCCAGCGTTGGGGATCCTCTCAATCGTTGAATCGGGCGTCAGGGATGATCATCGATATGCCGAGGCTCTGGAGCATGGACGGGAACTTCCCGAGCAGTCAGAGTACCAGCGGTTGCTCGAGGATCCTCAATTCCCCATTGCTAGGTAAATATATCGCCTTGATTTTGCAACAGAACAAGTGCATATTCATTCTCCAAATCCTCAGCCTTGATGCACCCGACGCCGAGCCAGAAGTTGCCGAGCCAGAGGTACCCCAGCCAATCCCGAACAACGACATCGGTACTTCAAATCGGGCGCGCCCACTCCGGTAGGTGCGGACTATCCGCGGCCTTCGCTTCTACTAAAATCACTATCCGATCGCAGAGTGCAATGCGTCATATGCAGAGATTATCTGCGTTCAACGACGGCGTTTCAAGCTCCCTGCGATCACTTTTACTGCCCACAGTGCTTGTCAGCCCTGGCAACGACTTGCCTCAGCGACGAGTCGCTTTTTCCGCTGCAATGCTGTAAACAGGTGCTGCCCATGGATGGACCACACGGTGTCTACAATCAATTGGACATACGTCTACGCCTATCACTCCGCACGAAGTCGTTGGAGTTCGGGACGCTATCCAAGGACCGTGTGTACTGCCCGCGTCAAACTTGTTCCACGTTCCTTGGGTCATCTGCAGAACTGACAGAGAACATCGTCTGTCCGCAGTGTTCAACTGCAGTCTGCGTGGGCTGCAAGCAGACTGCGCATCCCGGTGACGGCTGTGCAGAGAACGCGGCCTTGGAGGAGGTCAAGGCGCTCGCACGCGCAGAGAGCTGGCAAACATGCCCGGGGTGCGCTGCGATCATCGAGCTGCAGCAGGGCTGTTTCCACATGACCTGCCGCTGCCGCACGGAGTTCTGCTACGTTTGCGCCGCGCGCTGGAAGAATTGCACCTGTCCACAATGGGAGGAAGCGCGCCTTTTGGACACTGCAGAACGACGCGTCGAAGTCGAAATCGGGGCCGGGGCACGCATAGCGGCGCCTGATATTTTCCAGCAGCGTGTGCAGCAGCGAGTGGAGCGACTCCGTTATGATCATGACTGCGCCACGGGACATCGGTGGAGACGTAGGAATGGGAGGGGTCGGTGCGAAGAATGTCGGTACGTGCTCCCAGAATATCTATTGGTAAGCCGTGGTTTCTGTTCTGAGTATACGCAGTCAACTGACGTTTTTGACAGGCTTGCCGATCTTGTGGGCTGGCGGTGTGTGTGCGTTGTGCGCGTAATCGTTTGTAAGGATCTGTTTGGGGACATTCTGATCTACCTTGGTTGCATCCTCTGTGAACGGTGGCAGAATACAGTGCTTTTGATTGAGTATTTTTACTGTGTACAATTGACATGAATATTCCCAGAGGTGTCCTTCTCAATTAGCAAACTACTTGAGGCGAAGCGCTCGCAGTCCCTGAACCACGTCTTCCATGTTCTCTACATCTCCAGCCCACTCGCCGCTCCACCCTCGCTCCTGTCGATGCATGGGTCCGTTCGCTAAAGGCGGGGAAATAGGATATTCATCTGCCCCATCGCCTTCGTTGGTGTACCAGGCGCCGCCGGACGCACTCGATTCAGCCCATAACCGTGTCACGGTGGAAGGCAGCTCGGGTATAGGATCTGTTGAGGGGACTGGATAGTGCTGCACATCCTGATTGACCTTGTTGCGCAGCGATGTAAACGACACGGCGTGTGACAGCGTGCCTTTCAGGGTATGCCTTCGTACCCCAATTTCGCTCCGCGGGTCGAAAGTCGTCATCGAGGCGGCTCTCCTCCGTCCTTTGTGCATAGGGAAAACCAGCTCAAGCGGAACATTATCGCCTAGCGTCCGCGTCAGCTTAGCCATCTTACGCCTCCGGCCCCCGTCCTCGTCAACCACCGGTCCCGGGGTGCCCGGAGAGTTGAAGGTGACACCGGAAATCGGCGACGTGAGTTGTGTGGGCGTTGGTGATGTTTTGATAGGGAGGCGTAGGAAAAGGAGGGGGCGAGACACTCCGGTGTCTTCGCTCGAGAGGCCGAGTGAGGAGCTCTGAGGTTGCTGAGAAGAAGAGCCCGCCGCTCTGCTGGTGGTGGCAGACAACGGACAGGTGGCAGTATCCACGAGCAATGGGGTCTCTCCAAGCAGGGCACCGAGCTTGCGCGTGGAACGCACGAGTCTCAATCGGTGTGCGGGCTGCAATGCATGAGTAGTGGGAGGGACTTTGTCTGTAGACATCGCGTAGATAGAAGATAATGTTGTTGGCCTGCACCAATTCACGGTGCAAGGTAAAGAAAGTCGAAGGGAACGGAAGGGGAAAATCCAATGTCGTTCATCCATTTATGTTGGGCATGAGGCGAGACGTCGCTCGATCCGTCGAATTGCCGCTTGAAACATTGGCCGTAGGCAGTGTGCGGACCTGCTGCAACCCGGTCACTCACATGTGCGGGTCTGACATATCCCCATGCGCATCATCTCTCATATGTTAATGAAGGCAAGCCAAGTCGATGACTTTCTCAAGTTTCGAGGGTCCACGAAAGGGACAAGGTTGTACTCGCTACGACGATAACATACTCTTTTGAACTCGATTTTATCAACTATTACTCTTAAGCGAACTGTTCATTTAAGGCTTGATGAGGTCTGTGATGCGCCCGATCTGGTTAGGACGCGTCAATCCCAGAAGGAGCTTCGCATTATCTGTGGCACTGCTTCTCCATCTGAGACACGAAAAATATACTTTGCCCCATACTTGTGGATCACATGCAAGTCCTATGTATCCCCGGCGAACTCGTAATCCCTTCTAACCACGCCAATTATACCACGTAAGGGTCAGGGATCAGATTCTCGTATCGATGCACACTTCCGATTCGAAATGTGAGACGGAGATTCAACGCCACGAAGTATTTTACATGAATCTTGCATCTACAGCGCCAGGAGTCCAGAAAGGCGTCAGCGGCACTGCAAACTCAACAGCATGAGCCAGGTACTCCATAGGAAGACCCACCTTAATTAGGGTTACTCCGGGAGTGGATTTGGATCTGGATTTGATCGGATTTGGAGCTGGTTCTGTTATGTAAATCACGGCTGAATCAGCCATCAGGGAAAACAACAAACCTCTGGACACAACATCGTCGCTCATCGGTGGCGACAACGAGCTCTTTCAACTTGCTTCCAACGAGCCAATGCTCGCATTTGAATGACCAGGTTTCTTCAAAACAATGTATTTAGGTAGTTGCAACACTTTTGCTCAGCTAGTCTGCTGCAACAAGGTCACCAACTTCAAGCACGGATGAGGCGGGAAGGGGCGGGGACAGCGGGACAACGCCGACGAGACGATGAGCTGGCACTCCGGTAGACCGGTCCAGACGTGGGTGACTGATGGAAGTCACCATCAGTCACCCTCAAATCCAAATCCGATCAAATCCAGCCAAAATCCAAATCCAAATCTGCTGCCGGAGTAACTCTAAGCTCTAATACTTCTCTCGTATTGGTGCAAAGCCGCATAATCTGTCCACGAATCGGAGACAAATGTAACAGGATGTACAGACCTCACGGGGGCGAACAGAGCACCGAGGGTAGCAGGCGGTGTGATCTCCATCACGAGGAAGTCCTTTCCGAGAATGAATACGGTTGGACAGAGTTGATTTAAAGCGCACCTGGATCTTGATAAGTCCTGCATCGAATGCGCCGACGGGAACGCCGGGCTGACACCGAAGCTCTCCATCCCAATCAAGGGCAACCTCCTGGACGAGCCCCCGATTCCCAACCCCGGGTGGACAGGATCGAAGATCAGCGGTGCCAATAATGACACTGCGCTGCGTTTTTTTACCCAGTATGTTTATCAAAATTTCGCGCTGAATCGTGCACTGGATGGTCTCTCTCTGCAGCGTGCTGTCGAGTACAATTTTTTGGAGCGAAGGTACAGGGCCCGTGATTTGGATATGGAAACGGATTGTATCCTCAAGGCCAAAAACTTCGACTGTGGGCAAGAAAAGCTAGGGGAAATAAATGTGTTTAAAATTGGATCGCAGAGCTTAGACATGCAGATCTCACGTGAATGTCCAAGGGCTCAACCGCAATTTTAGTTCGCACCCGGGGTGTCATATGCACGAGGATTTGGCGCCATTCACCTGGCATTGTTTTGACGTCGGAGAGGAATGCCGACGAGGCTGGCAGTGGTTGGGGCGGCCGCGATCGAGGAACATAGTTGAAGGGTAAGGACATCCTGATGTCCGTGTCGGTGAAGCATGATTGAGGGAGATGAATAAAGATCACGTACATGTTATCACTGGATAGAAACTGCAGTCTGTGATTATGCCGCGTTACGATCAACGAAAGGTGATACGAGCTCTTGACAAAGAATCCAGGAGCGCTGATATTGTACGACGGGGGAAGTGGGTATGTCATGCCTTCCTCGTCTCGGAAGTTTGCTGGTAATACCACGAAAAATCGGAGAGTTTCTGGGCAAGGGCCGCTCCCGCTGCTCGCCAAGGACCACACAGTATAACGCAAACTAAGGGTTCTGGTGCTCATACATCCGCCATCTGCAATTGTCGCTTCCATCTTCCCTCTGATCTGCGACGATTTAGGTACACACGCAATGATAATTGCTCCTGCGGCCCACCTGCAGAACAATCTCTGAAACGGTTTTGCACTCTTCCAGGGTCATCACACCGGTTATGGCAGCCTCCCGTCCGTATGTCGGGAGTTCTGCGTCCTCCTCCTGCCTTGTGAGCATTATGATCTCGCGACCACACTTTCGGACATAACTCCCGGTGGGAATCAGCGGGGCCTGTGGCGTTTGCTGGAGCACCCGCTCATCGTGCGCCGGATCCGTGGAGTACAAAGGGAGCGGCGCTGGGGGAGTATACAGAGGCAGCGATGAGAGCGATGAGTGGGCGGTCGGCATTGGCGTCAGCGTCATGAGTAAGCTTCGGAAGAAAACTTATTGCTGTTTGCAAAATAGTTGGCGGTCACGCGGTTTACATCACAAATCGCCGCTTTAGAACGCTGATCTCGCGAGCGCTCTAACTCAGCCGCGACGCGTCAAAACACCAAAGTCTCTTGATGAAAGTTGGAGTATTCGTCAAGGGCTAGGTCGCCCCGCTATTTTCGAGGTAATTAGTATACTTTTTAAAATGATGTTTGCGGGGACTTTGTGATGCTTTGTCGAAACATGAGCGGGCTGTAGCAACTGTTCTGTACTTCAATAGACATTGTAATGTCAAGATTTTGGAAGGAAACAAATAACGGATGGTAGAAGAAGCTATGTGCACCGTTAGAACGAGTTCAACATCTAAATATGTACGTTGATTCAGATTTGTTTATTCTGTCAACATCCACAAGTTGAACCACTGCACTCTGTAACAGAAACACTACATCTATCTTGATGGCTAACAGCAAAAAGAAACAAGCCAGGAAGCCTGCCTCGATCCGGAACTCTGGCGTCCGGAAAACAGTTAAGAAATCAGGTACTGAGAATGATGAAAATGTTCTGCCTGTCACGGTCGAAAAAGTGCGCCCCCGTCCTAAGCCGGCATACAGAAGCCGTGACAGCACTGTAGATGAGGAAGGTGCTGCTGCTTCTTTACTGTCAATCGGAGCAAAGGCAGCTGCACGTCCTCAGCCACTAATGGATCGTGTCTTCGATTCTGTCATGAACTTTCCTGGCAATGTTGATTACAGCGCCGAAGAAGTCTCGGAGGAGACTCAAGGCCAAGATAGAGAGGATGAGGGTGAAGAGGAAGATGGTTCAGGAGGCTATCACTCGGAGGTGGAGGAAGAGCAGAGTATGACCATTGGTGAGTAGCGCACGACAGTTAACAAGTTACTTACTCATGTCTATGACAAGATCTTGATGCCGCTCTTGACAGTATCGTTCCGCCGAAGTCCCGAACTAAATTCGCAATTCCGTTTGAAGTGCCATATAAAAATGCGAAACGAGACCTAGCAGGAATCACCTCCCACACGACCTTCAATGACTTTCTTCTTGCCGCAGCAGCCAGGATGGACACGCGCCTCTCGTTGATGTCAAATATAGCATATCTTGCATCCTACAAGCCAAGAAACCCAAAGCCAACACCAAAACTACTCGAGGACGACAAGGCATGGGACTCACTTATCATGGATGTAAAGCAATACATTGCGAGTTGTAAAGTGAAGAACAGAGGCACAGGTTCCATGAAACCATTCCACATCAGTCTTGTCGATGTGTCCGGTGATCCGAGCCATATGGATGCGGGGAAAAAGGCACACTCCATACATTTGTCAGCTAATTTCGAGCTGAAATGTCTCTAGGGAAAGAAGGCGAAGAAGGGGGAATCGGAGGACCAACCACAGGCTGTGCCAGCTTTAAAGGAGCATGAACTGTTCAAAAAACTCGAAGATAAACATTTCTGCCAAGAATGCAGAAAGGCCTGTGTCGTCTTGGATAGTGGTGATCACCACATCCTTACTCACCCCCAATTAGCAACATGGGCATTGTTGCTGGTTGGTTTACTGTATTGCCTGACAAGCTATAATGCTGACATCATAAATTTCAGAGCCGTCATCAAGCTATCCGAACAGAGCCCCAAAAGAGCTCAACCTCGACATAAACCACAGCCGGCAACAAAAGGCCAAGAATGCCCAGGCTCATGCTTCTGCTGTGGGCTCATCTGAGCCTCCAATGTGGGTCCAGCACCTGGCTCCGGTCTTCGGTGCTTTGCTCGGCAACAGAGTGCAACCACCATCACAAGAGTATATTCAGAACATGCCTGGGCAAGTGCCTGGGCCTCCGCCAGCCGATCCAACACTTGATCGTCGCAACGGTATATTATTTTTGGTCATCTGTTTCTGCACAACTCAACTCAGTTGATCATTTTTAGGCACAAAGTGTATTGCCGAGGATGTCCCAATCCCAGACCTTTGTCCTGATATCGCATCTTGGCTCGAGAAGCTTGATTCCGATCCTGTTTGGGGCCAGATGAACCTCAACTACACCCAGTATAAGAAGTCCCTCATCAATCAAGGTTTTTTCGAGCTCAGCGACATGGCAAATGTCACTGCCAAAAAGCTCTTGTCTCTTCTTGGCGGGGATGGCTCTGACGGGTTGAGCTTTGGAATTGCAAACTGTCTTGTTACTTACGCAAAAGCAGATTATGAACAGTTTTTGCCGAAACCTTCTAAACACACTAGGGTGGATTGACACCATTACTATGATTTATGATTCTGCGGACATATAGTACATTACTAATCCTTTGTAAATACTTTACAGATAGCCACAATGGTGGAAATAACCTTCAGCTGCCTCACTAGTGACCGAGAAAGCAGCCTCGAGCAAGTGAATATAAACATATGTATCATCAAGAGCCTGATCAACATCCTCCCTTGCTAATTCACCGGCACTCTTGACGTAGGCCTTGATGGATGAAAGGCGAGCTCGATGGGGTTGAAGTCGGGGGAAAACATTTTCAATTCATAGCAGTTGAGTTGACATACCGTCGACCCCGAACAAAGAAACACTTCCTTTGGGCCCGTTCACTGGAAAGGGCCCAAGCCTTCCCACGAATACAGGTCCGTTGATCGAAGGAGCTCTCGTCAACAAAAACAGTCTGCTCTGTGGTGTAGTTGATACCATACTCATAGCGGAAGGCCATTCTCTTTGCTTCACTCCGTTCCAGAGCCAGGCGTGTCAACTGTGTTCAACTTGGCGCAGCCTTCAAAACAACACACCTTCTTCATGGTGAATCCACACCTGCTGAGAGACCTCCACAAGGTAGATTCATGTACCTCTATGCCCATTCGATCCTCGAGAACCTCCTGCAGCTCGGCAAGGTATACATCTGGGCTATGTCGGACAAAGCCACATAAAAACTACTGCTGGTGAGTTCATTGGGTTTGAGTTTCAAAAGACTGTCCTTAATCGTGTATCTTTGGAAGTAAGACTGCACTTGCATCCACGGAGCTGCCTCATTACAGTGCCCTTGTTGCGGTAGTCTGCAAGAATCCTCTCGATGGTTCGACGCTTGACACCAGTCAGTTTCATGATGTTCTGAATATCCTGGCTCATAGCCATGTTCAAGATGACGCCACGGAGGTCATCTGAGAGCGGTTTTCCACGAACCATGTCTAGATAAGTAGTCAAGATGAAATCCAACACGCGGTTGCCGTATTCGGAGGTTGCACTAATTTAATTATATAACTACTCCGATTGCCCTAAAAATGGCGGGGCGACCTAGCCCTTGATGAATACTCCAACTTTCATTAAGACACTTTGGTGTTTTGACGCGTCGCGGCCGAGTTAGAGCGCTCGCGAGATCAGCGTTCTAAAGTGGCGATTTGTGATGTAAACCGCGTGACCGCCAACTATTTTGCAAACAGCAATAAGACATGCTTCATGGACGAAAATATCATTTATGTCAGGCCCGATGTAAAATTAACGCAGACAGGACCTCCCGTGATCTGTGTTTTTGATGCGAAAATATCCGGGACTCCAACAAAACTACAACCGTTCCAGGCAAGTTCTAAGTCTGTGGCACGGATACGCTGAGCATTCAACATAGAAATGGGCCGGAAACGCGGTTGTACCGTTCCCGACTTTCCTTTTTCGAAGTCCATAGCCCCAATCACGAGACCGAATGGCGCGACCCACGACATGTCAACAAGCCACAACTTCGCGACTTAAGAGCTCAAGGTCCAAGGAAAGAGTAAATTCACCGGGTGCATATATTTTCCAGCTTTTCGATGGGATGTCTGTTGTTCAGAAATTGCGTGTTGGGTAAAATTATGTTCTCAATTCAGTCAGATCGGGTGATGGTATTTAAATTTTTCGAGACATTCAGCGGCAGGCTATCTTTAGCTGGTTTGCCGATAAATACCCGTAGAAGTCAACTTTAACACTTGCCTTGCTCGGCAGCCAAGGATGAGTTGAGCTTGTGCGGCTCACGAAGTTGCCCGAGTGTCGAGGAACGGCTGGATGCAGTCCACTTCGGGAGGATGCTTTGATTCATGGATCCTCCTCAGATGTCGCAACGTACGATTTCCAGACCGTTTCACTGCCTGACCGGCGTCATTCCAGTCGTTTGTGTACATGACAATGTATGGGTACAAGATACGACCCTCATTAAAATGCAAATGTTGTTCGCGAGGGAACTTGCCGAGACTATCCAGTGTCCTACACGGTGTCCTCTCCTCTCAAACCGCGCTTCCGTCACCATCCGACTGCGAGCTCTTTTTTCGGGGATCCACAACCTCAGCTTCAAGAACGCCGAATTCCATGTGTGGCAGTTCGTCACCTTGGATGCTGCAGGGCATACAGACAAAGACCGCCACACGCAACGGCGGCGACGGGGCTGCGGCTGGTGGGGATTGAAGCTCCGTGGTTGATAGCGGGGATGGCGACGAGGAGCGGAGTATGTTGTAGAGCCGAAGGACGTTGCGCATTCCGCCGTGCGCAGTACGAAGACCGGGGGCCGGGGAGGAAACTAGACGCAACGAGGTGGGCGATCGAGGGCGAGCTGGTGGAATAGTGGATGCAGCGAAGGGCTTCGACAGGTAAGTGGGCCCATGGGCTACATTTTCTGAAAAAGCACTCACTTTCATGGTATGCCACCGTTGCTCCAGACCCGCAGAATCTCTCCCAGCGACGTGCGCGTCGAAAATCACGGGTTTCGCCCTTACATGTACCACGGCCTCCCGGCGCCCAGGGGGCATCCACGTCCCGTTCGCCATGGCGATGCGCTGCCTCTGGCGAAGCACCACAGATCGTGCAATGATTCCGCCACTCACAAGCAGCAAGATGATGAGCGTGGATAAAAACGTGTACACTGTGGGCAGAGTGAGAAAGGATGGCAGCGAGGATGGCAGCAAGAAAATCACAATACAAAGTGGCGGGGGAGGGGTATTGCATCCCTGGGGGTCGTTGCACGGTGGTGGCGGTGGCGGTGGCGGATTTGATGGGGTCGCACCTGCGCTGAGCGAAAATGACGGTCCAGCCTGCACCGTCGAGACCGCAGTGGATGACGCCGTGGTCGAGGACGCTGAGGACGTTAGAGACATTAAGGACGTGAAAGTGGCCAACGGGTGGTAGCGCGTTCACAAGGCCGTCGTCGAGAAGCCGATGAAGGATTGTCGAAGGACAGTCGGATTCCTGAGCGATAAATCAAAGACTAACATACTACCTGAGAACTGTCGACCAAAGGCGGACGACTGTAACCAGGGCGTGGGACTCACTGGGTATTCATGTCCTCGTTGTCCTCGGAAGGATATGCGCCACTATGTCCCGAGACAAATAGTGGCTTGGGATGCGGATACAATTGAGCTGGATATTCGATGTTCGAGGATTCTTGCAAAGGCAAAAGGATGGAGTGCGGTGTGTCGGTGAAGACAAGGTGAAGAAGACACATGATAAATGCCAATGGGAAGAGAGCCGTCGGCTATAATCGGACCGATTTCGGTCTCTACCTACTGTAATTATGGCGGAGACTCCTAAATCTCC
>JARGXW010000480.1:0-107604 GCA_029204085.1 Mycena sp. CBHHK59/15 | reverse complement strand
TTTGAAACCTCCTGCTCCCCAATATTGTCATATCCATGCAGCATTTGGAGTTTCTGATCGGACTTACTTCAGAAAATCCGAAGGGGCTTCTCTTCAATCACAAGGGTTATTACGCAATGAAGAATTACTGAGCATTTCCCTCTTACTCATATTCTCTTACTTCACTCTCAGAATCCATCCAACATTCGCTTATTGTTTTTATTGTCTTTCATTCTTTTTCCTACGACTTTATTGTCTTGTGGAGAATACTCAGATTCGGACTTTCCTTGGTGTTCACACATTATTGTTACTTAGAACAATTAGGACACTACTATAAACCTAGGTAGTTTGTACCCTGTATTCTTCAGTTTGATAATTGTATATGTTATTTGTGTACTCCCTTCCCAATGCAACCTGAGTCGGACTTTCTGATCCATCGCATTATCTGTACTCCCTCTGGCCCTCCTGCATCCTTACTCGTCCTCCCGTTCTTATCTCTGGACTTTGTCTCACCTTGGTCACAAGCTGGGTAGTGGCACACTCTTGTTTGTAGTGCTTGCGAGAACGACCTTCTGACCCTCTCGGAAATTCCGTGACGTCTCCGAACTCTTAGCTTTGGATTTCCATGGTAACTCCGGTTCTCTCGGCTCAGCATTTAACAGATATCTCCAATGTATAAGCCATGTGTGCACTTTTTATTGGCAGCGATACTGTCCCAACTAGAAAAAACATAGAGAACCTTGGCCCTATTCTCGTGTCTAAGAGCCATGTAGCTACAATAATTGACTTCTTGTTGAAAGAGAACAGTATGTAATTGGACACAGGTGTTGAGTTTAGTGCTGACAATATGAACACTTTGTTCTCCCCAGACAACAGTAGTTTTGATGTTGCCATTCCCCATGGTATCAAACTCCGTTGTCTTCCTGATTCAGATGCGACCAATCCATCTACGTCATCCTACACAGATCATGGCCATGCTATATCTGCCGACATTCCTGCTTAAATAGGTGATGGAAATGACATTGTGGAAATGGCAAATGTGCACGACAGAAAAATGCGAGCAAAAACTCGCTTTGACCATGACATTATCAGATGCAAGAGGTAGGCAATGGAAAATGCCAGTAGATCAACCCCCCAAGTTGACGTTATTTGAAATTGGGGTCCCCCACCCCCCTCATGTGAATGGCTGATTGGACCGATGGCAGGCAGACCGATCTCTGTGGCTATCCTGCCCATCCACATGCCCTACATTTGTCCATCCCATGCTTTCCCACTTCAGTTTAAGGCTCTCTGTAATGTACACTAGTATTGCGATAGTACTCCTTTAGTTCTATGCTGCAGGAAAAATAAATACAGCTCCTCATGGTGGTAAGGCCTTGCCTGTGTTCCCTTTGCGTTTCTTCTTCCCACGTCCACTAGACTGGCAGACAGGTGCTGTCTGCACCAGTGCTCAATACCTAGGAGGGTTTGAATTTGCGATATTTGCAGATGTCAAACCAGTCGCAGAAGAGAAGGTGGTGGAAGGGTCAGGCATTGAAAAGAAACCCTTGGGAAATTTGAAGCCATTAAACACCATTGTGAGCTTTAGAGAGCAGTGCTGAAAGAGATATCAAGGTATACAGTGACAAAACAGAAGAGCTCAGCCAGGGTGTGGCCTGGACATGCAGAAGAGAATGGCTGGTGTGTTGAGACACATTATTTGCGACAACCAAACAGCACAGCTCTGGTCTGAGCCAATAACTGCATATCTCCACTTCCGGCACAGGAGAGAACATATCCAACAGCACAGATCAATTTGTAAGGTATGAAACTGGGGGAGGTTGTCTCTGCAGTTTTACATTTTGGTAAGATTTACGACTGTAAGACAGAAGTCGAGCCAGGCACTTTTGAAGTCCAAAATGTGACCAGATCAACATCCAGCAGAGTTTGAAAAGAGGTTGATTTACCGGGATCTCCTACTGCCCATCTCTTGATCAGATTCACAAACAGAACTTTAGTTCTGATTGTGCTCAGGGTACTGAAAATGTCACCATCAGTTTATATAATCATGCCGTCTTATGTCATCCAATCTGAAGTGCTTATAAATCGGATGGCACTGGGCTGCTGTCTCGTGCACTTAGGTATGCATTTGTCATTGTTGCTTAACTTCAATACCAATGGCAGTGGGATAAATTCAAAAATAAAGAAACGACAGCTGATGAATTCAGCTTACCTCAGCAAGACATCTGGACACCAGCAAGATGTGAGCTCTTTCATTCCATAAGATGCCAATTCCCCTAAGGAAATTGAATACTCTACAAAATTTTATTTCAAAATTTTCTACTCAGAAGTAGTATTGGTTGGAAAATGTCTGAGCAATGAATTAAATATCACACATTCTTTGATACCACTCTGCTGGGGCTGGTGGAGTTTGACTCCAGATCAATGGCAACTGTCTTCTACTTTCCATGTCCTCAGTCTCCGTTCACTGGGGCTCTGGTTTATGGCCCAATCTTTGTATAGGAATCTTGTTCTATGATGCTAGCTATTCTGACCCAATTTCCAGCTCTCTGACCCCTTATAATCTCAAATTTTTTTGTTTCCCGGTAATATTGTTGGACCTAATCCTGCCTCATTTGTGCCATTTTCCAAAGGCTTGATGTGTGAAAATCACTTTTTCTGCACATTAGACTAATAACAACCTCTCAAATACCTCGTCACGTTGTTTAAGCAAGAAACTTGTACCTTCTCCACTGATCAAATCCCCAATTTGCATGCTTGTTTCCATAGGCATACTCTACTCCACCCATAAATTTCTATACTACATATCAGTTCCAATCTTATAAACTATCTAATTCAAGAGAGCCACACACAAACTACACCACCAAACTGTTGGAATTGAAATGGAATTTCTGAATGTGAGGGCAGTATGATGTTTGGCTGAAATACTGTTCAGAGAATTAAATAAGGTCAATTCAAGCTTTTCTGGCCAGAGATTTTGATGATATTGATCAAAACATCTTTTCAAGGTCCAGACCATATGTCATACAAACCTTAGGCCTCGATCTCATTCAGACCTTGTTCAGTTATCACACCCATGTCCAACTCGGTTCATATTATCAGAGCATGTTCTGCTGGCTGGGACTGAATTCCTAATGTTTAATGTTTAATGCTCACTGGCCTTGGTAAACATAATACAACATTGGATGTGTTGCTTTTTCAGATCCTTTTTATTGTGCCTTGCAGGTCCCATAAAACCTCAAAGCCAGTATGTCCCTCATTGTCCCAGACAGTGTCACTGCCGATGCTTTTGCTTTTGTTTGGAAGACCCATGCACCATGCTCTAGCCTCAGCCTTCTGGGAGAGGTACATCACTGTCACAAGGTATGCCTGTATTCCCTCTTCCAGTGAGCTAACAAGAGGCACAGACAAGACAGCCTTTTTGGTCATGTCCACAGTGGTGGCTGCAGCAGCAACGACAGCCCCATATGGCAGACACTGAATGGACAATGATGCAGACTGCAATGGGCATGGTGATCAACATCTTGACTGACAACCTCGTGGAGCACAATGATGCAGCAGACCTTGGTGGTAACTCGGTTGGCCAGGCATGGTCACAGACCAGTCAGCTGTTGACATGAAGAAGGCTGTGCAGGACATTATCACCACAGGGCATGAATTCCATTTCCTTTTTTCTTTTGTGAGCAATGTGACTGAGATGGTGCAGGCACCCACAGTCCTCTCCTGCAGCAGCATGGTCATTGCCCAGGGCACATATAACCTGGTGCATCTTTCTCTCCTCTTGTCATGCCCTGTGCTGAAGCCATGACATGCTAAATAGGCTGACACCGGCTGTGAACATGGCTACCAATGCGACCCTGCTCAATGGCTCACTGACCTCGATCAACTTGGGAAACACTGGTGTTGGCACATTCCAGACCAAGGTTGTTGACGTGCTCCTCAGTCCATGTACATCACCCTCTGCTCTTCCTTCCACCCTCACCCATCTGGCCATCCCTTTCATTTTGTTTAGTCTCAACAATGACACAGGTCGCCATTGCCACGGATACTGCTGTTGTGATGTGATATTACTGATCTTCTCCCAGACTCACTGGACCAGGGCGATGTTCATGCTCTCATGCCATTGAATCCTTCATGAAAACATAAGTCATGACAAAACATGTCACCTCATGGTCATCCAGACATCTGGTTCCACAGTGCTCACATTACTGCTACAGTTCTGGCTCAGGTATGTCCATGTTCTTCTTATATACTGGTCTTGTCCGATTTGCCACTTCATCAGCATAGTGTGGGTCCTCCTGTTGGAAAATCAGCAGGTATGTGGTACCCATGCTGTGCTGTATACTCTAAACTGAATCTTTCTTGAGTATAGAATATCCTATGATCAGTCGGATACACTATGCTACCTGCTCGCTTCATCCTGGTGTGCTCAGTATGATCGGTCTTCATTGGTCAGTTGTGCATGGTGTGCTGCAACAGCAGGATGTGTGGTGAACACCAGGATGTGTGGCACTGTTACATACTGTAGTTCTTCCTGTATATTATCACCCTCAGTGTCCGTGTATCATCATGATCAGCAGTATCCAAGAATATCAGAAGTAAAACACCCAAGCAAAAAGCAACAGTGTTCAGAATGTTTGCAACTCTTCATGGGCACCCCGGAAATTTCAAGACTCTCTGGTAAAATATTTAATACCCCAATAAATTGTTTTCCTTGTACTGATAACAGAGGGAACTAATCTGGATGCACAAAGTTGGCCTTGCTGACCTTGCAATGACCCTAAAGCAATGGGGCTTCAACTTGCAAAAATTGCTGCTCTTATGAGTATATGTTCCCTCACTAATTCTACCTTATATTCTGTTTGTGCCCTGCCACTTGCCGGCCACTCACCCTCATGTATGATCAACTCTTTTTCAGCATGTGAGGGTAGTTAAATTAACACAATATTTAAATTCATGTCAACATGATTAAAACAACGTGAAGACGATCATGAGTACTGTAAGTGTGACTAATGGTACACGTGTACCTGAATGGACGGATCATGCCTCATCCTTATGGAGGAACCAAGTCTGCCCAGAGGGCGATGTTATTCTCATCTTCATGAATTTCATCACACAGAGGCGGAGGCACTGAGGGTAAAGTTTGTGTTGGCACCTGGTAGGTAGGTCCTGACTGCAAGTCTTCCTCTTCCAGGCTGGCATCTGGATCCGCATTGACACTCTTTCTCACATCATCCATTGAGCCATGTATTAATTCCCCTTGGTGAGCAGATTCCAGATAATCTATCAATTTCATGAGGAACACAGAGTCTCCCCCCATTATTTTATCCTGGATCTCCTGGGGAGTTGCAGCATTTTTCACCCACAACATTGCATGCAGATGAAGTGTTAAATGGCCTTGCTGCTCCACCCTTGCATAATAGCCATCAGTATGTCCATAAAGTCCAGGCAATTCTGACTCCCAGCACAGGATTTCTTTCAGAAAAACCTCAACCATGGAGTGGAAAAATCTTGCAGCAGCCACAGGGTTCTTTGACATCAAGAGATTTCGCTCCTTTGAAGTGCGGAGTGCAGGATGATAAATACTATTCTCTTGTGTATAATATAGAGCCAACGGATGACTGACATCATCCCATGACATTGTAATGAACCATGTAGGTGCTGCAAGAAAAGCTGTAGTTGACCAAATTTCATTTCTCGTATGCTTTTTAGATGTTGCAGATCCCATTACATGTGCACCTACACCATCCAAGTCACTAAGGAGTGCAAAACACTGTTTTTCAGCATCATTAGCAGGTTTCGCATGTTCTCCTGCTGCCATTCTGTCTGCTATATTTGCGGCCACTTGTGGGTTCATGGCCAACAACCTGCAGGAAATATCAGTGAATTTGGAATGCTTGACAATGATTTTGCTACCTTGGGCAGACCCCTTTAGCTGTTCATAGTTGAATGCTACCGTAGGAAAATATATGTCAGTCTGAAATCGTTTATCATGATACAGTAGGAAATTTCTCTTATGTGTCATGTCTCCGAGCTTAAACTTGTGAGCAGCATGTCCAATTCCACCTTTGCCATATGGAAATAGCCATTGAAACATTCCAGGGTATGCTGTGACATTATGGTACATTGACTCAGGTACATCGCTTCTTCATATGGCCAACATATCCCCTTTTTGTGATAAATGTTGCAGTGCCACTGCTTTGATAGCGGACGTTGACACTGTTGAATACTCTGCACCAGTCAAACCATGCACCGCAAATGTGCATTCACCTTCAACCGTACCATACTCATCATTTTTATCAAAAACACTCTGAGCTTCAGCATGAATTGAATCATTCACCTCTCCTTCAGTGCACTTATAGTCCACAACTACAGGAATGTCATGATGGGCATATGACATCAAATTCTCTTGGGATATCTTTAAATCAGCATAACCTTCATGGTTGAGTTTCAACCATCCAATAGCTTCAGCAACCTTGTGTTGTCGCACTAGCATGGGGGTTTGATCAAAATCCTCCTGTCCAGTGAATACAAAGGCTAGTACTTCACTAATCTCATCTCTACTTGACGGTAACTTGAGATACACTTTTAGCACCGGTTGTGCGAACATGATGGCATTTGCCTGCATTCAAACCCTGCCAGAATTCACTCTGATTACACATCTGTAGTGCTGGACTCTTGCAATAATGACACCTTCTGCATAGGTCAATCCTTTTAGCTGAGGCGGAACAACAGCAACCCAATTGTGATTTTCTGATGCATCACAAGGTATGATTTTCCTCAAAAACAAAAACTTCACATGAAATGCAGATATGCATCCATCAGCCAATATAGGGCCCAGAAGTTCTTCAATTGGGTCCAAAGAATAAAACATCTCTCTTTGTGTAACACTTTCAACATGCAAATGTTCAAGAGAGCCTTGGAACTGATCGAGAGCTGTCAATTCAGTCTGAGGGGTCAGCCAACTGTAAACTACACAACCTGCCTCGATAAACCATTCTGTTTGTACACTCTGTGAAGAATTTGTTATAATTCGATGCAAAGTGTCTTTGTGTGCCGGCTTTGGTGGAAATTTGGTGCCTCAAAGTCGCAGCTGGCATACTTTCTAAGATATTTAATCCTTTTTGCCTGGTCTACTATGTCCCCCTAAATTTTTGGTCTGTGGGCACAGGACATTTGCAGTTTGCCTTCCTTTTTCTTCAGGTGGGCTCTAGCATTTTCCTGTGATTTCTTCGCCTTCATCTCTGTAGGTACTGATCTTACAACGAGCATTATCGAAACTATGTCCAGACAGTGAACACATGTATGGCCCAACATAAGCTTTTTGGCTTCACCGACAGACAGCCTTGAAGACATTAGCACTCCATGCATTTTGGCAATCATTGTCAATTGAGCACGTGTAAGATAGGGGATAAGCTCATTCATCGGTAGAGCAACACATATGTACAACAGATTGCTGTTGAGAGCAGCATCAACATCATGTGTTGTGGATTGGTATTCATAGAAGAAAGAGGCAGAATCCAAATCCTGAAACCCTTGACTTGACTGTTGCGAACACAATGAGCGACAACTTCACCAACAAATTTACCGTGTCTGCCACCACGAACAACAAATTTGCGATCATGCCATACTTTGCAAAAATTGGCTCTATTTCTGTACAGATGGACAACGAGAAGGCTGAGCATTAGGCAAAAAACACCGACCATCACTAGGCATATAGCATAGGCCAAAAGGCCACCCATCGGGCATATAACATAGAGGTGCTTTACATAGGTGCACATCAACCCACCCGCTGTGATATGGACTGCGGTTCTACTAGATGCAGGGTAGTATTTGCAAGTAGAGTAGTGTTCGTCCTCTAGAGGGAATAAAGTTTACAGCTTTCAGTTGTGATGGAGGTCTTCGGTTTTTGTGTTTGATAAAATTCCCTGTGTGGTTTAAAGTTTAGTTGGTTAGTGTAATAGTTATGATCTGTCTGATGGGGGTCCGGATTCTCCAATAATATTTGTTTCGCACTACTGGTACACGGCGGAATCGTCTCCACTCGCGTAGGAAGCACTAGGTCGCCCCTTTTCTAGACCTGTATCCTTGACCGGATATGTTGATACGAATCTGGGGCCTTCTTGGAGGATAGACGGAAAATTCCATTCTACAGGTGGAGCTGTTAAAAAGCCTTCGTCGCGATGCGGGTTCGCTTCGTAAGCCTCCAAGGAAGTGTAGTTTCTAAGGGTTTCTTTTAATGGAATGGACACTGTCCGCTTTTGAAAGCAAACGGAAAAATGATGTCCGCAGGTCTCCGATCGCGCTCCACGGTACCGCGAATGATTAAACATAGAAGGCAGATGCTTCAACAGACTATGTGAAGGATGTGGATGGCTCCTCGGAGAATCCACACACTCCGAAATGCTATATTGTTGGCAGGGTTCAAAGTGGAGAATGGATCTGGGTAATTGATTTGTTTTCGCGCGTCGTTCGGGGTCAGATTGGATCTGTACCAAGAACTGGCGCCATACCGGGGCTCTTTTGGAGCTTCACGGTATAAATCTGTTTAGTGGACAGTGCCTCTCAGGACCTGGAGAGGACTGATGAGTTTTGTGAAGAGCCTAAAGGATGACGCTTCCAGGGATTATTCTTGTTCAGAATGGAGGATGAGTAAAGAAGAGAGCCCCTGGTGACCAGTGAACTCTTTAGATTGGCAGGTATCCTACTTTTCCGCTCTAGTCTAGGACCGTAGCAGAGAGCAGGGGAGTTCGGAGATGCTTTCTCCAGATACAGTGAGTGGTATTTATACTGTTTCTAAAGACCATGTGATTTTCCCTTATTCCAATGACTCCATTCATCTTTCCGACGATCGGGAACAGGCCCCCCTCTTCTCGCTCTCCCTCCCAGATGTTGGAAACATTTCGTGGTGTGTTTCTTGTAGGTGGAGTGATTCTGGAGTCGGAGGACGATGCGGACTGGGTCGAAAGTGATCACAGAGTGTGGCAGAATGATCCTGATGCCAGCGGACGGTGTAATTGCTCATCGTACACGGTCATAGTCAGACTCTGGGACCGGCGGACGATGCAAACTAAGTTATAGACGATCACAGAGTGTGGCGGAACGATCCTGGAGCCAGCGGACGGTGTAATTGCTCATCGGACATGGTCGTAGTCAGACTCTGGGGCCAGCGGACGATGCAAACTAGGTTGTAGACGATCGCAGAGCGTGGCGGAATGATCCTGGAGCAACCGGACGGTGTAATTGCTCATCGGACACGGTCGTAGTCAGACTCTGGGGCCGGCGGACGATGCAAACTAGGTTGTAGACGATCACAGAGTGTGCGGAATGATCCCGGTCACTGATCGGACTACACTGATGTCGCAACGGTGGGCAAACATAGTGCAGCCTCACACCGCCACACAGAAGGTGCCCATCGGGCATAGATAATAGATGTGCTTTGCAACAAGTGTGTGGGTGCACATCAAACCCCATTTTGGACACAATTCGTGCACGTCATTGCAGGAATCGAGCCATGGACATGGTCCAGATGCCAGAGCATCTGGTCCGCACTGGTTTTCTATAACTTCTGAGCACTGCTCTGATGAAGAAAAATTGACAGAATATCCAAGGAGAGATTGGACCCATCCAGTGCAGGGGACGAAGGAGGAAGAGAGACAGCCACTGAGAAGTGCTCAAGTGTACTCAGCAAGAATTCCATGAGCAAAGGACCACCAAAAGGGAGTGGAGGACATGGGTGATGTTCTGCGAAGGTTCATACGTGGGTGAGATAAATTAACACAGAGGCTCGCAGATAAAGCTCACCTTCAGGCTCTATCTCAGTATGGATTGTTACACCCATATCTTGGTCCCAATTATTGCCAATTATGTCATTTGTAGAGCAACATACTGTTGGGAGAAGACATGTATCTTTCAGAGTGGGTGAAATGCTTTTTGAGTAGTGGGTGAAGACAAGGGTGAAGACAAAGTCGGGGGGGAACAGAAAAGGGTGATGAAAAGCCCGAGCTCGGAGCACCGCCTTGAGGCAGTGTCATCGGGTAACCCTGGGTGTTACAAATCCAATGACGCCATATGCCTCCCAGAGCGACTGCATGGCATCAAGTTTCAATGCTTTGAAGTAACTTTGTGAAACGCTGCACCTGAGTGCGGCAGTGAAATAGCACTAGTGTGCTGAGTGAAGCGAGCTAGACTCTAACTCAACTCAACTAACCACCAAACTAATCACACCTCAATCTCAAATACTATTGTGTTGTGTTTGGGGAGGTAGGGTATGTATCACCCGTCAAGTAGTGTAGATCAGATTCAATCCAAAGAGGTTCTTGCATAGGAGTACTAGTCCCAATTCAATGTGCAGAAGACTAGTTCTGCAGGAGCAAACCAACAATCCTTAGAAATCCGAGCGCAGTAAATGAATGGTCGGAGCCCAAGGCCTCCCAGGATCTCACTCTTACATACCATGGGACCAAAGGTTTCAAACACTAAAACTAGGTCCTGAGCTCTCAGCTACTAAGGAAGCTAGAGTAAGACTGCAGGCCGGACAACTGGCTACCAATCCTCGCAAGGATGAGCACTTATGAAGTCTTAGCTTGAGTCTAATGGTTATTCACCACTTAAGGTCTTTTCTCTTCAATCAACTTTTATTAGATTCTAGTTAGTCCCAGAGCCCGTAATGTGGGGGTAAGATTCACTGCTACAAACAAAGTAAACTACACCTTTTTATACATTTTACAAACGGCTAAACGGAGATAAGAAATAGTTGATATCCATCAATCTTGTCCAACCCTATCCAGGCTGGCTTAGATCTGGTAACTCTTGTTTAGTTTCTTTAAGCTGGCTTGCAGCCGTCTACAGTCTAAGTACACTATCCCAGGGAGGATATGTACTCTAGGCAGTTGGTCTTGTCTAGATGAAAGGCCTTAAGAATGAAAAGTCACAAAAATGCGATTTTCATGCATGTGTAGATACACACCTTATCAGCGGGCCCACATCAGGAGAAAGGAATCTCTTAAGAAAGAGTCTGTGTGAGCCCAGATGAAGCTGCAAAGTGGCCAGAGATTTCCGGCAATAAATTTACGAAGGCTGTGTGAACATGTGCATCAAACACACAATAAATAGCAACAACTTCAATCAAAAGAGCACTGAATTTTTGCTGAGATTTTTCAGGAAATGCGGTCACAAGAACGAATCCTAAAATAAATTGAGGAATCGTAATTCCTACCTGCCACCTCTATTCTCTTATCTCTTATCTGTGTCCCCCATCCCCTGTTTTCCATCATCCGACTTCTAGTATGCTTTGCTAACAAAGCTGTATTGGCTATTCAAGACTTTCGACAAGCAGAACATCCACTTGTCGTGAACCTTGCTTGAGACATGGGAAATATTGAGTCTGTCCCATACTCGATAGCAGCCAAAGGGAGAAATCTAGTCCGACCTTCAGGAAAGGCTACCCCGGGAGCACTGGGAGGGTCGTAGAAGGCCCAGGCTCTTTTCAGCTGCAAGAGATTGTTCTGCTCGGACCACCACCATTTTACCTGGTCTAGAAAGTACAGATGATACACCATCCTTGGGAGGATCGAAGCAACTCCTGAGGAGATGGACACTTATGCAGAACCAGAATCATTGCTACGAAAGAGCATACACAATTTCCTAGTAGCCAGTATCAAGAAGGAGCACAGTGTTAAAAATTATATTGAACAAGAAGCACATTCAGAAAATCAAAAACAGGAGACGTGATGAGGAAAATAAGCGCTGGAGTGCTTTCAAGAAGGCTCGCAGAGACAAAAGGACGTCACAAAAGACCGAAAAGGGAAGCAATGCTTCGGAGCCTCAATCCTTGCAAAAGGAGGCAGCGCCTAAGAGAACATGCATTCCTGATGCTGTACACATGTGGGAGGCTGCGGCTCAGCAGCAGGGACCTCAGCCAGACAAACTATCTCAAGAGTTGAAGGAGTTTCATTGTCAACGGAAACACCATGAGATGCTTGTTCCGGTGATGCTCACAGCCCTGGATACAGGGAAGATTTGATCAGTCAAGGCTGTGCTCAATAAAGGATGTACCACTACATGCATTGATCAAGATTATGCCAAGGTTGAGAACTTCCAGATGGAAGAACTCAATGTTCATATTGTTGCATGAAATGCAGATGGCACGGAAAACACCAAAGGAAAATCACCCATTATGTTGAATTGCAAATGGGGATTGGACCACATCAGGATAAACAATGATTCCTGGTGACTGGTTTGGGAAAAGCTAGAGTCTTTATCGGTTATGATTGGCTCTTGAAACACAACCCGGAAATCGACTGGAGAACTCAGAAAATTGTCTTTGTTGATGCCCTGTCGAATGCAACATGAATGACATCCTCAGAGATTTGATCAATCAGGGCCAGGTAATCATCTACCTGGATGACATCTTGATCTTCACAGAAACAATAGAGGAACATCACCGAGTTGTTCAATGTGTGTTAGAAACCCTTGAGAAACACAAACTCTTTCTCAAACCCGAAAAGTGCGAATTTGAACAACTGAGATCAAGTATCTTGGGGTCATTATTTCACACAACTCGATGAGAATGGATCCTGTAAAGATCAAGGGTGTTATGGAGTAGCCAGAGCCAAAAACTGTAAAGCAAGTTCAAGTGTTCCTGGGCTTTACAAACTTCTATCGTCGGTTTGTGCATGGATACAGTGAAGTAGCAAAGCCACTTGCAAGGCTGACTGGCAAGTCAGGCTGGGCATGGGGTGATGAGGAACGGGACACTTTCCAGAAGCTGAAACTCAGGATTTCTGAAAATGCAGTACTTGCACTCCTGAATGACTCCAGACAATTTCGTCTGGAAGCCAATGCTTCTGAGGGCACAACAGGTGCCATTTTAAGCCAGTACCAAAATGGTCAATGGCGACCAGTAGCCTTCATGTCCCATGGCCTCACAGAGATTGAGCGGAATTATGAGATTTATGACAAGGAAATGCTCACAATAATAGGGGCAGTCAGAGTAGAGGATTCTGGAGGGATTAAGGCAAGGATTAAGGATGGATTATGGAATTTTGGAATGCCCATAATCCTCCATAATCCAAGCATAATCACGGTATAATCCAAATCTACTCTGACCGACCCAGAACTGCAATGAAGGATTATGATCAGAGGTTTAATCCGTGATTATGTTTAAAGCCATAATCCACCCATAATCCTTGTCATAATCACAATCCCTTCTGAATCTCCTTCAGAGGAGCTTCGAGGATTCTGAGGGATTAAGAATTTGAGGGATTCTCCCACGCTAAATAAATTCAGAAACCTTCCATAATCCCGACCCATAATCCTACCAGAATCCTCTACTCTGGCTGCCCCTAATGCTTGGTCTTGAGGAATGGCAGTCAATACTTATGGGGGCCAGTGATACGTTCGAGATCTTTACAGACCATCAAAATCTCGAATATTTGAAAAAGCCTCAAAAGATCAATCGATGGCAGGCACGATGGATAATGGAGTTTTCACAATACAACCTCACTCTTCACCACCGGCCCAGGGCACTCAATCGGAAGGCAGACCTGCTTTCCCGATTGTGATGGATATACTGTTGTATCTATTTTTCACTGGCTATTTAATTGAATTACTATGTATAAGAAGCCTCCATGTACTTATATTGTCACAGTCCTCCAAGAATTTAGTTCATTCTTGGACACAACATGTTTGTTTGCCTTTGTTTACTCTATTGATCAAATGGTTCCGAGTCGTGATCAATGACTCCCAAAGCAATGCCTCGACATCGCCTCGACATAGCATTGTGAGTCATGATTATCTGACTCACTTATGCAGTTTATAAGGATTGCCTCCCTCTTGTGAGGCATCTTACCATCTACTGCAATACACTTACCTGTTGAACCTTCAACCCCTGTGTGATCCCTTAGTGAAGCCCCGCGCTCACTGAGTAGATTACTATAACTCCACTTTTACTGTCCCACATTGCCGTAACGCTTGAGCTTGCGTCAATAGTTAGATTAGCAGTCATAACAACTTAGTGATATTCCTAAGTTCACGTCGCACAAAGATTTGTTCTTGTCCGAAGGCTTCTTTTGGTGAAAGTTCCCCGTGTTGGACCGATTATATAAGGATTACGATCCCAATATTCTCGAATCTGTTCTTATTTGTGTTGCCAATAGGTAACACCAACTTGCTACACTACTCTAATGTGTGCTACAACTGCTCGCGCTCACATCTGTATCCCACGTGATACCAATTTCGCATACACCGATGAGCTGGTCATGGTCAGAGAAAAGAAGACAATAAGGATGTTGTCCTTCTCAAACCAGAATTCTTCTGAGCAACTGAGTTTGCACTCGAAGAACTTGATGAAGATTTGATTACACAAATCAAGTCCACAAAGAAGAGCAACACCAGTGTCAAGCTTGCCCTTGAAAAGTCATTACCCAGGTGGAAGAAAGAAGACAACCTTATCTTCTATCAGGAATGAATTTATGTTCCAAGAAATGAGGAACTGAGGGAGTGGATCATCAAGCTCCATCATGATACTCCATTATCAGGTCATCCAGGGGAGAACTGAACACAAGAACTGATTGAACGAAATTTCTGGTGGCCCCGCATGGGAAACCAGATCAAACAATATGTTCGAACCTGTGAACTGTGACAGCGGAAAAGGACAAAGAGGCACAGGACAGGATTTCTAAATCCACACAAAATTGTGGAAGGGCCATGGGAGACGATCTCTATGGATGTCATTGGACCTCTTCCAGTAAGTAATGGATATGATGCAATTCAGGTCTGGGTGGACACATTCACGAAAACCATCCATGCTGAGCCAACAAACATGGAGATAACCAGTGAGGGAGTTGCACGACTGACATGAGACCGGGTAATTAGATATCACGGAGTTCCGAGAAAGATCATCTCAGATCGTGATACCCGATATGTTTCTAAGTTCATGCGTGAACTTAATCCACTCCTTGATATTCAAACGAATCCAAGCACAGCATATCATCCAATACCGATGGCCAGACAGACCAGATGAACCAGGAGATTGAACAATATCTCTGGATCTATGTCAGTTATCACCAATGGGACTGGGCTGAATGGTTATCACTGGCTGAGTTTTCACACAATGACAAAGTCAGTGCATCAACCAAGATGACACCATTCTTCGCAGATCATGGTTATCATCCACGGAAGGGTGCAGAAGGGAGATCCAAGTCCAGGAACAAGTCAGCAGCGGATTTTGCAGCGAGGATGAGGAAGATTCAAGATGAAGCAAGTGCAGCTTTGGAAAAAGCACAAAAACAGATGAAAAAATATTATCATCAGAAGCAGAAGACTGCACCAGCTCTTCGAGTCGAGCAAAATGTCTGGTTGGAAGGCACCAATATTACACAGGATTGCCCTTCAGAGAAGTTTTCGGACTGATGTCTAGCCCATATGAAATTCTGGAGGAAGTCGGAGCCTCAGCATATAAATTGAAAGTTCCTGGTTTGGACTTCAAATATCTGGTCCACAATGAGGCGCTGCTCTCTCTGTATGAACAGCCACCACCCCATCGAAGGGAACAACGACCTCCACCAAAGATCATCAATGGAGAAAAGGAGTGCGAGGTTGAAGAGATTTTGAAATCTGGGAAATGGGGACGAGGATGGCAATACCTCGTCAAATGGAAGGATGCTCCTCATAGTGATAATTCCTGGGAGCCTGCTAGAAACCTTACCCATGTGGACAAACTGTTGAAGGAATTCAAAAAGTGTAGTGTTCATGCTCGAGCAGTCCCTATTGTCAAACCAGAACATTGGTACTACTTGGTCAAACAGTTCAGGGCCTAAACATGAGTCACTCCCTTACCAAACTCGGAAACGTTTCGATCCTGAGACTGGGAAATTCAACAAGGTTGATTCCTTCTCAGTTGACAAGGACATCGACCTTAGTGGGGGGGTAATGTCATGATCTGATGGCATCTGATCACATCATGGAACATTCCAATAGGACATATATAGTGTATACAGCTAGGGCACAGCAATTATAGTACAACATTTTGCTTCAATACAGCATTCCTGCAGGTATAAAGTCAGAGTTGTTATGGTCTGTACTTTAGTCCTTTTATTCCATCATTTTTACGAAGCTTAACCCTGCTCTCCAAGACTTCATCTTACTGAAGCCTTGCCACTGAGTCCTGGCTACTCAATAGTGGGTTGTGAGATAAGATTGACTCTGTCTGTGACAAATGTAGTAGCAGGCTCTGTGTTGTGAAAAGAACCCTGCAGCCCTTTTACCAATTTACTTACATCCTTGAATACATGCAGCTTCTCTCATGTACTCACAATTCCCATGTCCAAAAGCTAGCATATTCTATTACTTACATGTTTGTAGAATACATCTCAGATATCTACATGAAATGAATAGCAAGCAGTAAGCACATTTTAGGTGGTCCAGGCAGGGCAGGGGTTGCGGCAGGGCAGGTGCATGTGGTGCATGGGTTTGGAGCAGTGCACTTGGGTATGCCTGTGGCTGGTCAGCGGGTGGACTGGGGGGGGGGGCAGTGCACATGCTTCTGGAGCAGTGGAGACGGGGTGCACTCAGGTGCACCGGTAGTGAGCGGGCAGGCAGGGCGACAGCGTCAACAATTGCACCTGAGTGCCCCCAACCCCCAACACAACCCTGCCATCACCCACACCCCAACAGCGGCCACACACCCCACCTCACCCCACCCCTGCCCACCCAGTCCACCCACCCGCCAGCCACAGGCACACCCAAACGCGCCCCGCCTCCACTGCTCCAGAACCACGTGCGCTGGCCCTGCCACAATCCTGCCACATGCCCACCAACAGCGGCCACGTGCCCTGCCCCCACCTGCCCAGTCCACCTGCCTGCTGGCTGCAGACACACCCTAGTGCACCCACCTCCAGCCCTCGCATCACCCACATTAGTCACATAGTATGTGTTCGTAATCAAATAGTTCAAAAATGATCATTTTTTTTTCTTGAGCAAGAGATGGATAATATATATTTTGCTTGCCCGCTGAGCTTGTTGAGCTCACCCTAGCACTAAATAGTGGTGGGCCTATGGAGAACTACAGTAGCACTACAAAGAACTACTGTGGAACTACTGTGCTATTTCGACCAGAAGTTCAGTCACAGGTCACAACCAGGGCTGAACTGAACCTTTGTCAATTATGTCACTGGTCACTGGCCTTTTGGATCGATGTTTTGGCATAAAATGGGTTGTGAAATCCCAAAAAACCTCCTGATATGGGATTTTCCCATGTGTTGAACATCTGAAAAAGTGAACATTCGAGGTCACAGGTCACAGTGGCTGAACTTCCGGTCCAAATAGTACAGTACAGGAGCACTATGGTAGTGCTACTGTAGTGCTATGTAGTGCTGGGGCCAACTATGTAGTACTACAGTCAAAACCCCTCACTACAAGCACTACAGACACTTCACAGTACTACTTGTATGGGATCGATGAAACACAGCGCACACACCCGATTGGGAAAGGCAGCACTCCCAATCAAACACGGCACACAGGCCCCATCCGTGGCACTTTTGCTATCCATCCACGGCATAAGTGCCATACTTTGGATCAAGTGCAGCACATAGATTTCAAAAAAATTGAAGTTATTCAGGCCATGAAATGTGAACCAGCTCAACGTCGTATTCATTCATTGTGCGTAATTCAAATCAATCGAAATCTGCATACTACAGTGAATCCCAGGTGAATCCCCATGTTCAAATTGCATTTAGTTCGCAGGTCCAGAAATCGACCAAAAAATATCCCAAGTACCGCTGCGCACCATGAACATGAGTGGCAATGGGTTGGCACGTGCCATGCCTTTCATAGAATGGTGGACCACGGCAGGCGCAGCGCTACACCTCGCATCACCGATGGAAGAACAGCTCAATGCAAGGGCCCAATGTGAGCAATGAGGAAAACTATAGGGTGTTTCAAATATACGATTTTGAGCCCAACTTCGGGCCCAACTTTGAGCCCAACTTCGCGCGAAGTTGGAACACAAAATAGTTCGGATTCCGAAGTTGGATGTCAAATCGTGCTCCGGACCATGATTTGACATCCAACTTCGACCCCAACTTCATACTCCAACTTCCCCCACTCATTTTGGCCCACCCGTTGTACTTCCCGGGAGCAAATGGTGAAAAGTTGTGTCCGAAGTTGGGACCAAGTTGGGCTTGAAATGGGGCTTGAAGTTGGGCTCGAAATAGGATATCTGAAACACCCTTATGATTGTGTCCCTGCCAAGCAGAAATCCCAACCAAATATCCCTCCGCCAATGTGCCGCGACCGACGCCATGCTCCCTGGGCCACAAAATATTCAACGAAATTGTGGTGTTTTACGTGCCACCGCCGCACATTAACAGAGCTTCAAGTTGGAGGGGTTTGCCTATGTTGAATCGAAAATGGCGCACCGTGGCTACTATGCCTGGATATTGCCGCACGCCGAAAGGATCTGCTAGTCCGTTGTCAATGGCTCACGGGATGTGTGGGATGGTGGTGGTAGGGAGGAAGGAGAAAGAGTGCAGCATGGTTGCCAGGCCATGTAGCCTGCCCTGTCCCAAAAGAGCATGTGCCGCACTTTACCAAGGGCGGCACTCTGGCACATCAAACATGGCACTGGGCCGTGTTTCAGACGAAGTACCGCCCTTCTCAATTAGGTGTGTGCGCCGCGTCTTGTATATCCTCCTACTTGTAGTACTACGTAGTGGACCCAGGGTTTGCTGACAGTGTAAGTAATCGTAACAAACAATCTCAATATACTGTACCATTTCTACCATAGGTTCAACAATTTTTATCAGAGATGCCCGAGAAAATTTGTTTCAATTTACTGTAAGGTGATTTTTGCACACATCAAAAAAATCTGGTGTGACCCGTGACTGAACTTACGGTCGAAATGGTACAGTAGCCTGTGGCACAGCCACATCATTGCAAGACAGAAGAAATGATCTGGAATGTACACACTTAGGATTACAGTCCGTAATGTGCGAACGGCACCCAGCGGGCAAACGAAATATTTGGTTCCTCCCGAAGCCTTGCGATAGATAAATGTAGGGCTTCTGCAGATTTTGTCAAGTCGGGCGGCACGACAAGATCCGTGTCATTGCAATTCTTGAACAGGTGTTCGTAAAATGGGCCTGCCACCCTGGGACCATCAGCGTCGTTAATGGTCCTGTGAAGTTCAAGGTCAGGTATGGTCATTGGTTTGCGATTAAACATTGGCTGACCACAGTGTTGCAACGACGCTCCGGAATCCTGCAAATAGCAGAGTTGCTGCAAGATGCATGGCCTCGTCCGGTACCTTTTCATCACCTTTCGCCGTCTCACACGCATTGAGGAATGCTAAGGACATCTTGTTTGCAATTGATTCTTTCGCATTGTCTGGTGGGCGCATAATTTCAGAAACCTTGAGTCGGCCATCAGTGAGGATAAGACCGCTATCCAGAGGATTCGTGGGATCCTGGGTGCCGTGACACGCAAAATGCACTATGTCCGATTGACAGAGATGAAGCAGTGCGGTTTCGACCGTTGCTGGTTCTGTGGCACCCAGACGGGTAAGCCATTTCGACGGAACCCTGCTCTCGATCTCCCTCATCTCCGCCTGCGCGCCCGGCAGGGACGCAAGCAGCGGGGTGTCTGACTGTATCAGGGCAGTCATTTTGAACGGCGCTGCGGTTCCTGTCGGAGGATCGAGTAAAGCAGCGAGTGTGGGTGTATACGAGGGAATCACATAATCCGATACAGACTCTGTTCCGTGCGGTCCATAAAGCCCTGCGGCATGGATTGGAAGAAAGGTCATAGCCCCGGTGGGGCACCACCATAATCGCGGTGGTTTGGCAGATCTCTGTGCTGAGCATGAGGAATCAAGGATGATATTCTGATTGTTTCGTTACCTCCAATTGCAACTGCCGAAACACTGGTTTTACAATCGATTCCCAAAGTTCCCCCAAAACGTATCCGAACACGTCGTTCGCACTAATGTGGTCGGAACCTTCCATTTTACCAATGAGTCGAGCTTCTACTACGGACGACTGTGCACAATTTTTCGCACGCGGATGTTTGGCGAGGAATATGGTGGATTTGAATCCACCACTTTGGATGTCGCGAAGAAGTGATAGCATGAAGTACACGGAGTAAAGGGTGATTCCGTGTAGTGGGATATGATCGACATCACCAGCAACAGTCACGATCAATGCGGCGCCGGAGGATGCACTTGGATTGCCAAGAATTATCACAGGACCATTCCGTGCGGCTGTTCGCAATGTTGATATGGTTTTGGGGCAGATAAAGTCCTCGAATCCGCTCAACCGTCGAACAGCATCCACTGTCTGTAGCCACTCAGTATTCAGCTTTCGGTATCGTGTGGCCTCTGCATCGAGGGCAATATGCTCGTTGGAATGGGGGGATAGCAAGTGACTGGAAGAGAGACTTCTAAGAGATCCACGTTCGAGTTCTTTCAATATGGTGTGAATTCGCTCTCCCAGTGCTGGATCGACAAGCCGGAGATCATCCACGGGGGTGCGAAGCTGCAATGCTTGGGACCAGAATACAGATCGGCCACCTTCAAGAAATTCAACGGCCTTTCCAACTTGTTTTGACCGAATTGCACATTCCGCAGCATTCCATGCGAGGCCATAGCTCTTGTATGATGAAAGAGCCCGTTGACGAGATTGTATATCCAGACCCAGCATTGCGAACTGGGCAAGTAATCCGATTGATGTTTCATATGCTTCCAGTGCTGACATATGATTATTCTGGTCAGCAGCCTGGGCCCATTGTCGCGAACCTATGAAGCGGGAAGAAATGGAAGAAGACATGTATGTTGATGCTTCACGAAAGGCGAGAACAGCACTTTCCAGGTCTGCCTGTTGGCACGTCTTTTCGAAGCGTTCACAAAGCATGCTAGCTAATTTTCGCAGAGAGAATCCCCGCTTTGGATGTGGAGCTGGCAGTAATTCGAGGGCTTCATGCTCCAGGTCAATCGCTGTGTCAAGATCTGCAGTGGCACCAAGTGCTTTGAACCGCCCACAAAGCACAGTAGACAGACTGCTCAGAGAAGATGCACGCTCCGGGTGTGGGGCCTCTCGTTGAGATAGAGCGTTACGATGCAGCTCAACGGCCTGCTCAAGGTCCCCCATGTCGCCCCCTATTTCAAACCGTCGGTGTAACATGAGCCCTAGGTTGTTCATGGAGAAACCACTGCTCGGATGAGGGGCTGGTTGCAGCGCGAGAGCTTCCCATTCGAGGTCAATCGCGTTATCCAAGTCTGCTGGGTTGCGTGTTTTGTTGAATCGGTCAGAAAGCAAGGCCCCAAAAGCAGTTAGGCAGTGTCCGCGGTCTGGGTGTGATCCCGGGAGTAGAGACAGACCTTCACGGTGAAGGGAGATTGCATTCTCGAGGTCCCGATCGTCTCGCCTTTCGTCGAAGCGTCGACCAAGCACAATTGCTAGATCGTTCATAGATACTCCACGCTCTGGATGTGGCGGTGGTTTCAGGACAAGAACCTGACGATGCCGTTCAATTGCGTTGTCCAGATCTGATATGTCACCCTTGATCTCAAACCGTTGACGAAGCGCATTGGCTAGGTTTCTCGTCGAGGATACCTGGCCTAGTTCCAGAGTGAGAGCCTCATTATAAAGCTCCACCGCACTGTCGAGGTCTGCTATTCCCCCTTTTGCAGTAAATCGTGTATGAAGAGCAAGAGCCAGGTTGTTCAAGGATACCCCACGTTCCGTGTGCGGCGCTGGTCGCAGAGCGAGAGCTTCGCGTTCCATCTGAATCGCAGTATCCAAGTCTGCAATATGCCCCTGGTGCTCGAAGCGTTTCCCAAGCACACTTGCTAGGTTGCTCATGGACACCGCACGATCTGCTTGGCGCAACATGAGAGCTTCATGGTGCAGCTCTATTGAACTGTCCAGGTCTGCTCCATCTCCCAAGCGGCCAAATCGACTGGACAGCGCATTGGCGAGATTATTCAAGGAGGAGACACGGTTCGGGTGCGGGACAGGGTGAAGACTGAGAGCCTCACGATCTAGCTTAATCGCACATTCGATGTCTGCCATGTCACCCTTATGCTTGAAGCGTTCACAGAGGAAGGTCGCTAAGTTGCCCAGAGAGGTACCGTGATTTATATGTGGCGCCGGTCGGAGGGCAAGCGCTTCACGTTCGAGGGCTATTGCCGCGTCAAGGTCTGCTGGATCCGCGCGGTGTTTGAATCGGCAGTGAAACACTATAGCTAGGCTTTCCACGCCAGATCCACGGTCGGGATGTGGGTCGAGATTGAGGGCATCCTCATGGAGTTGAATTGCGGCGTCAAGGTCTGTCGGATTCCCCCGTCGCGTGAAGCGCTCATGAAGTATACGACCCAGGGTGTTCATAGAATTGAAGCGATTTCGGTGTGGCGCCGGTCGAAGAGCGAGAGCTTCCAAGTGCTTTTCAATTGCACTGTCAAGGTCGGCCGGGGCATCTCGGTGACGGAATCGGCTGTAGAATGTGGCTGCTAGATTGTACGGGAATTGGCCGGGATCAGGGCCCGAATCTGAACGCAGAGCGAGGGCTTCTTGCTGCAGCTCAATTGCTCTATCCAGGTCCGCTGGGTTACCCCGTTTCTTGAAACATTCATGAAGTCCGAGTGCCAGGGAGCATAGCGTGGTGCGCCATTCCACATGCCCCCATGGCATTGTGGAGTGCGCTTCCTTCAACATCGCAAGGCCCGCATCGAGGTCTGCAGGATGCCCAGCATCTCTAAAGAAGATGAATAAAAATTGATGCCGGACTGCGACAATTCTCTGGCTTCCATGTCCAGGTTCAGAGCCTCGGCAATAACTCCGCCACTTCTAATTTCGGGGGCACTGGTCTGCGAGCAGAGCAGCGCACAGGCACGAAATTCGATTGGGCCGCATTCGATGAAGCTGCCGCAATAGCGATATCGCCTCATCCAATGATTCCTCTCTTGGTGAAATGAAAACGGATGAGGAGCGCATCAGCGATGCCGAAGAGCGACTTCCAGTAGTTTGGATTAGATGTCCTTCTGCATGCCAGCGCTTCGGGTAGAGGAGAATGGCCGTTTCAAGGGTGTCCAATCGAGGGATTGATAGAAATCAGCGAGGATGCCGACCGCACAGCGCAGGATGTCCTCAGGATCATCTTCGCTTCGAAGGCATATATCCGTCGATGCTCTGGCACGAATTCATTAAAATGTGCATGAAGGAAGGGATTTTCACTCACATTCCGTGGAAACTTTGGCTGCCCAGGTCCCAGTTTCGCATCGGAGAGATATCCATAGGCCTGAAGGACATCTCCCCAGCTGCCGACGCAACTGAATCGCGTCAGGAGGGCCGTAGCAAGTGCTTCGCTGCATCGTGTTGATTCTGGATGGGTCTGCATATGCTGGGCATGGCAGAGGAGGTAGATGGCCGTTTGAGGTCCGAGAGACGGCTTTCCGCGATGCAGTCCTTCAATATAGCGTCTGCCAGATCGCAGAGATTCGACGCCTCTTGCTCGTTATCCTATCCGTCGAGAACGTCGCGTTTATCACATCGTTTACAGTACCCAAATCGGGGACTTACGACGCCAATACCACCAGGACTTGTATCAATATCGTCCATAGTACGTATCTCGAGTATCTAGTGGTAGAGGAAACCTGAGGGGACGCTTGGTAAGTAGGTAGGTGGGGGAATGGGGGATTCGTGCTTGATGAAGGATATCAAGGCAATCCGCGCTCGCCGCTAATGGGGGCACTGCCACGTCAAATGCCAGTTGGCATGCCAGCGACTTAGGCGCTCTAACTGCGCATGCCCGAGAGACACCTGCCACAAGAGCTCGAGATCCGAGAACGAGCTCCAAGAGGATATACAAAATGGATTGGACACACACATTTGGGCTTATTAACTAAGTCTGTGGAGAGTGTGGCGAAATCAAGTTTTCAAGATGAGAAAAGAAAGAGAAAAAGGGGAGAAAAGAGAGAGATTTACCTTGTATCTGTCGAGTATGTTGCAAGAAATCAGCGGTCCAAGCTTGCCGTTGCGTGCACAATAACGTGAGACATCTTGATTACAATAACCTCGATTTGGAAGAGATAGCGATTTCAAGACGCTTAGATAGCTGAGTATCCTACGGACTTGGTTCAACCAATCATAATCAGATATTAATATCCGCCGGCACGATTTCCCGCTTGCCATCAATTCTGTCTGCTGTGCTGTCACCCTGCGCAAGCTCTGCACCTCGCTCATCGCCATCCCGTCCACCGCCAACATCACCAGGACCGCCACCGCCGCCGCCGCCGCCGTGCGCAGTCGGGCCGGCCGCGTAGTCATCATGCACGTCGCCCATCGCCATCGCGCCAGATAACACCAGCACGGCGGGGTGCTCATGGCATGCCGCCGCCGCAGCGCTATGCGCCCTTCGCAGTCGGCGGTGCTATCGCCCCGCACCTGCTCGCTGCATAGCCTGTCACGCCGCGGGCGAAGCCATCGTCTCCGGCCCTCGTGCGCCTTCACCGCGTCCGTGCTGTCCTTGCAGCGCCACCGCGGCATCCACGCCCCCGCCATCGCCCTTTGCGCTCGGGGCGCGCTCATCCTCCGGCTCCCGGCACCGATCCGCGTCGCTCTGCAGCAGTCGGCACCATCCCGGTCACCGCGGCAACGGCCATACAAGGCCTCGCTTGGCCGCACCAATCGTCCGACTGCCGGCTGCACTGGGACGTGCGGCGGTGGCTCCACACTAGCACCCTGTGGATGTACTGGGCGCTGGCGCAGTCCTTGGTTGGAACGAGCCAAGGGCGGCGCAGGCACGCACATGACTCTGGGAGGGATATCAATGTGGGGTTGGAGGTTCGCGTGCTGCGAGAGGTGAAGATCATAAGTAGTAGTGATATTTGTAAGTACGTACTTGTTATAATTCGACCTTCTTCATTCGCGTCCCACCCGCTAGTGAGTGAACAGCTGGCTGCGAAATAATTTTTATATCATTTCCAATATACATGAGTGTTACTACAACACTTTACAGGGCACATTGACCATTCGAATTCAGTCCTCATAACTCAAATAAGCCACGCGCAGGTAAAGTTAGACTCGAACCAGTCGAGATTCAGCGATTGATGATAATCGATCAATAGAGTAGCTGAATAACGACTGGAACCGTTTAACCGTGATTTGACACACTCGGAAGTTACCGAGTGATTTAATCGACTTCGTCGCAATTCTCGTGAGGGCCAGAACATTATTTTGGATTCTCTCAAATCTGAGGAGACAGTTTTGTAGCGCTCAGGATTATAAGGTTCTTGATGTTCTCAGATTTTTAAAAGCTAAAGGGCTGACCACGCTACATCACTTTTACTCTCGACATCGGGTACTTAGGGGCTACTCCGCATGCCCTTCAAACGCCTCCGGGACGATTCTGACTACGATGCCGACTATGAAGCGCCCAAACGTCTACGTCAGGATGCCCCGAGTACTGTCCAGAGGGCTCTCAGTCTGCCCCTAAGCTCTCCCCCGGCAGCTCTCAGCCTGCCCCCCAGTTCTCCGCCGGCACCTCTCAGTCTGCCCCCCAGCTCCCCACCAGCGCCTGGAACGCCTGAAAACATTGACGATGCACGCACTCCCGAGTTTGAACAGCCGCCAGAGCCGCCAATTACGGGGCTCTTGTCTTTCCTACCCAGAACTCGTATGGAGGCCTCGGGGAGCACACCTCGGACCCCACAGCGCGCCCAGGAGCGCGCGCAGTCGATAGAGCCTAGGGAGTCCTCTCCTATGGCCTTTGCTGACCTCGGCACTCTGAAATCCAGACGAGGCCGTCCTGCGTACACGCCCAACACGCGTCATCTCAAACAAACGATGCGGAAAACCCGGTCCAGCCAGCGCAGCCCTGACCGCCGAAAATTCACGGAGGCTTCAGAGGAGCTTGGAAGGAGGATCGCTGAGAAGGAGCGGCTTGCAAAAGAGCGATTGAAACGGGAGTTAGAGGAGCAAAGGCTGGCAACCAAGCGTGCGCAAGCCATTGCCGATGCCGAGGAAACTCGACGAGCACAGAGTGTTTTCGAGCAAATCACAGCTGACGAGGCTGACGGTGGTTTCAATTTTGACAGCCTTGACCAGTTCTTCGACGCGCTTTGGCGTCCAGGCGGAGACCCCATCATATCCTCAAAAATTACGCGGTATATCAAACGACACGGCGCGGAGCATGCTGCAGGAATGTTCAAGCGCTCAGAGGGTGCCGCGGACGAATACATTTCGAGTGCGTTAGGAGACATATTCCAGCGAGAGGGGCACGCAATTCAAGAAATTTTGACTCGCGACTCGACCACCACTGTTACCGAGCTGTTGAAAGAGTTTTCGATGGAGCAGCTTGGGCAGGAGATTCAAGCGGTTGCCCCAACGCTGTGGGCTGCCCTCGTTGTGCTTGCAACACCTGAAAGAACCACGAGACGTGAAGCCGATAGCGAAGCCCGAAGAAATAAACCATTGGTATGTAGCCGACTCGGACTCTCATGTGCTGCTTCTGACTCGTGTCATGTCCGTAGGTTTTCACGACAATTTGTGCACTCATCAGTGTCCTTCGCTCTCAGCACGCGAACAACTTCCAGCTCGTTATCGGTCTATTCCTCCTGGGGTCTGGAGCTTCGAAGCGAGAGATCTCCGTTCTCGCGCACGCCGGGCTGTCTATTTCTTATCAGAGAATTACTGAGCAGGTCAAGAAGCTCTCGGCAGAGGGAATGCTGGACGTCCGAGCGCTTGTCAAGTCTGGCATGGTTCAGATAGTGTGGGATAACCTGAATATCGCATTCAGAGTTGCCGCCCAACGCCTCAAAGCCAAAAACCACTTCGACAACGGCACAACAGGAACTGTCATGCCGGTATTTGACCCTGCCACCGGCGGCCAGGCAGCCCACGGTACGCTTCCCCTTGACATGAAGCCCCCGCGCGAGCGCACCCTCCCTGTGCTTGATTGGACCCCAGACGATGTCCTGCCTTCACCGGAGAGCGCCGCTCAGCTGTCCGAGAGCTGCTTTTGGCAGCTGAAGCGAATGGCATTGGACCATATACCGGGGGTACGAGATGACATGAAGAAGCAGCTCGGAGACTGTCCCGAAGTCTATCAGATTCCCTTGCACAAAACCCCGCAACTTCCGGTTCCCGCGATGAAGATCGACGAATCCACCCTCGATGGCACCGGAGAAGTGCGCGCAGCGATTTACGGCAATATAGGACTGGGCGATGAAGAGCTGGAGGTTCATGGGTTGGTAATGGAAGACGGAGATCTCATGACCCACGGGCTGAAGGACAAGGTGCGCGCGTGCGCCTTATCTATTTCGAATATTTCTGCTTCTAACTCAAACCTTTCAGCTCGAATCGGCGCGGCGGAATAGCACTACTCCAATTGCTGGAATGCGCAGTTCCGTCGGTCGATGGGGGATTTTTCACGGTCAAATGGCAGGGGGTCGGTTGACTGTGAATGAGCATTGGGGCACTCCGAACTCGCCCTGGCCCGGCGGGCTGTGGTGGGAGCACAACAAACTCCTGAAACGAAAGCCGTTAGCCGCCGGGTGGGGCGGTAAAAAGGCGACCGAGTGGCAGCCCGCGCACGAGCTCATCCACATATCACTTCCGGCGCATATCGTCGACGGCTTCAGAATACACTGCGGACACGGTAGCCTGAAGGAATGGGCCGCATCTGCCACGTTCAGCGACTTCGAAGCGATTGCGCGGAAGGTTTTCGACGAGCTCTTTTCGACTGCTGCAGTCAATAAATTGCGGGCACGCGAAGACCGTGACATCACACTTGAAAACACCATTCTATTTAATCGCGACGCCCTGTTCTATGTCGAGTTTGGCCAAGCAATCAAAAAGGGTGACATTGGTCGTGTGCTCAATGTCTTGAGCATTTGGATGGTAATGATGCGGTCCCCGAAGACGATGCCTCGGTACGCAGATGCAATTTTCGAGACACTGGTAAAGATCAAGAGCTTTCCTCCAAAGCTACAGTATGTCGTGCTATTAATCGTTCTGAAGCAATCATCTTATTCGTTCCAGGGAATTGTACCTGGTGAACTGGCTGGTCAATATTACCGGACGACTTTTCGGTTTCAAGCCCGTGGATCTCCTCCAAGAACACCAAAACTTTTGGGCAAAGATCATCTATACGGCCAAGGGAACGAACAAGAGCTGGAAGTGGCTGTCGATGATCACAGTGTGCATCTTCACCATACGCGAAGCGATGTGTACAGTCCAGACCGCGTTTGAAATCCCGGCGTACGGCGAGAAGCACAAGACACCGCCGATCGACGACGAGGTCACGCTCATTGCGGGCGCACTCAAGGCTGACAGGATCCAGTCCTACGTGCAGGATCGACCAGCGAACGACCACGTAACGGCTGTTCGAGACCTCATACAGGAGGGTGCATTGTACGCCAACACTTGGAAAGCCTTTCATCGCTTCACTCGCGACACTCGCAAACCGGAGATGCGGGGCTTCGACAGGCCGAAGGCAGTGTCTCGAATGCAGAGGAGGGAGAGGAGGGGGAGGAGGACGACGGTGACGTAGAGGACTACGAGCCAACGGAGGAAGACTTGCGGGTCGACGACGAAGAGTTCTTGATGGAGCCGGATGCAGTCTTGGCGGCGGCACTGAGACTTATGGACGACGTGGATTTAGAAGATTGAATATATTATCTATTGCACTCGTAACAGCTGATCTACGGGAGGTGGAGTCGGCGAGCCGCTGGCCGCGCGAGAAGGTATATGCACTGAGGAAATGAATCAGTTTTCCTGCCATCTGCGCACTGTAATGAACAAAAGACGTACCTGGCAACCGTTCATGGCCCGGGACATTGTTAATCGTGCTCAGCATGTACAAGTTCTTGTCGAATACTTGCTGCAAGTATTGCGCATCCTCGTACACCTGAGATCCATCGATGTTGTACTGCGGGCGTTGTCGAACATTAAGTGCCAGGCAGCGCGATACCCGTCGATGCTTGTGTAGTGCGTGGGCTTTGCAGATAACGTCTTGATATTCTTCATAGATATCGGTTTTTTGATCATGTTGGGACCGTCGTAGTAATCGGGGAAGATCTGTGAATATATCAGTCGGCAGAGGACAGAGAGGGAAGGGCTGTGACGACACACATTCTCCCGGGGTAGACTGAGGAATAACTGGCATCGCCGACGATGCTCCTTTGCCCTTTTGCGTTTACGCCCAGTACCCATTTCAGCCGGAGGGGCCTCCATCTCGGAATATACGGCGTCGTAGCAGCCGTCGAACACGACAACGAGCTTTTCACGAAGCTCTTTGAACGCTGCTGCATCCAGTACCTTTGCGCGCGCTCGGCCGCTTGAGTTTCTCGCGCCTCCTTCACGAGATCAGGGAAGTCGAGTAGAACCTCTTGAATGGCTTTGAGGATTTGTTCACCATACTTCGGCGCAAAGATCCAGTAGGTTTGGTCCCGGATGGATTCAATAGAGGTGAAGAGTCGAGCGCGTTGTGCCAGCGTGTCCACAACGTCGTCGCTTACGATGGCATTCCCAGTTAGGAAATGCTGATTCGGAAACTCGGCTCCCATTATTTCCTCTCGCACGATGTGAAGCTTCTCTCTCACCGCGGTCTCCAATTCCGGTGGGCTTTTTCTTTTCGACCTGCTTTAAGCTGGTGACCTCCTATGAGCACTATGGTTTCCACTTGAAATTCCTCGGGCTGGCAGTTGTCGCAGCATGGTCCATCGGGCACTGGATGATTCAAGTGTTCTATGTTGGCGATAAGTCTATCGTGTCCTCCTGCCGAAATAAGTGCTTACTCTTATCCTTGTTCCCAAAGTATTTATTCCATGGGATGCGGCGGCATTTCGTTGTTGTAATGTACTCCAGGAGGTAATGCTTGTCCCGTCGTTCCAGTGCTGTCAGTGTTTTTTTCTTCCCCCTGCGCGGCGTTTAGGTACCGGACGCACAGCAGTATCCTCCTCCTCGTCTGATGTGTCCGGGGCTTCGGCAGCATTGTCGCGGTCCGGGAGATACTCGCCAGCACTTTCATCATCAGACGAAGCAGAGGCATCGTTCGCCTCGTCCTCTTCCATTCGTAAAAGCTCCAGCTCTACGCAACACCGGGTGTACATTGCCTTCGTTATGAACAGCACCGATTCTCCCTGAAGTGCTTGATCTCGCACGCAGCGTCCAATCTTCTGAACGAGGGAAAGGAAGGTGCGTGGGCACATCCACAGTATGACGCGCATGATGGCCTGAAAGTCCATGCCCTGGAATGGATATTAGACGGAACGTTACGGCGCAACGAGGACTTACGAGACCAAGAGCATCTGTGGCGGAAGTTGCTCGCAATTCACCGCTCTCGATGCGCTCTTGCACGATGATCTTCCGGGCCTCCTCAATGTGGCGGTGGTAGAACTCGAACGCGGTCGCGTCGAGGCTCTCCGGGCGATTGTCTCGGAGGAAATCCTGGATCTTCTCCGTATCCTGGCGTCCATTTGCATATATCAAAGTCTGTAAGAACTCTTCGCCATCGCCCGAGAACAGATACATGAGGTCCGCGAAAGAATCTGGTTCGTGCTGCACAATCCGAACCTCCAGCGACACGTTTAACTTCTCGTTAGACACCTGAACTCGCGCACAGTCCGCCGGTAACCCAGGTTTTCTAGGATGTCCTTCATTACGTGGTACGGGGCTGTCGCGGTCGCGCCAAGTAGGGGAAGTCCGGTGGGAAGGCGCGCTAACAGCTTCACAATATCTCGGTATTCTGGCCGAAAGTTGTCGCCACCCCATTCAGATATACAGTGCAGCTCGTCGATTATAAGGCAAATGACATTCTTGGTGAATTTCTTTTGATTCAGCACTTTTGCGTGGAACTCGGCACTGAGCGCCATCTCTGGTCCTACTAGACCAACTCGGTACTTGTTTTGACCCAGGTCCTGGTCAAAGGTGTATAAGAAACTCTGAAGCAAGAGGTCAAGACACTGGTTCGCTGCTCACACTCATCGCCCCTTCGACATTTGTGCTTCTCGATGTGATGGCTACCGCCGGGATAGCCTTCAGATTCAGTTTCTTGGCCTGGGCTTCCATGAGCGCAACCAGAGGCCCGACGACTAGCACTATCTTCTGCGAGTGCGCGTCCGTATTGCATGGCTGCCAGCGATAGAACAGCGCATACCAAAATGCGAGAGTCTTGCCGCCGCCTGTCGGTACATCCAGGATTGTAGTTATGCCTTTGAGGATGTTCTGTCCAACTTCTAATTGGTGCGGATGAAGGGAAGGGATGTCGAACACCGCACAGAGCATTTGCTCTGCGAGCTTGAGCATCTCGGGGTCCAGCGTCGCGACGGGAGTGAAAGGCATGTTCTGGCCCCTATATCTGAGTCGGATGAAAGATCAATTCACTGTGGGGCCAAACTTTTGTGTATTAAAAATCGGAGAGCATCAGGGGTCTTAGAATTTCGAGGGCTACAAAACTGTCTCTTCAGATGTACGAAAATCTAAAATTCTGTTCCAGCCTCTACACGAATTTTGTCGAAGTCCATTAAATCACTCGGTAACTTCCGAGTGTGTCAGGTCACGGTTAAACGGTTCCAGTCCCTCCGGCGCAGTGATCGACTGTCATCAAATTGCCCTTGGGAACTGGTTCGAGTCTAAGGTAAAGTGCATTATTACAAACAAAAGATGCTGGGTGACGGCCGCCAATTACCTAAGGCGGTAAGCAATGGACTTCAATGGGATGAATTCTGCTTTTTAGCGGAATCTGAGTCAAAGGCTATGTATTGTAGTTACTTGAAACGAATTTAAACCTCATTTAACACCTGTCAAGAGAGAAGAAAAAGTATAATGCACCCCATTATTCCAAGTTGTCCAACCAGCGACCAAGAACGGAGGCAGAGGTGATCTGCTGTCGTTAGAACCTTCTCCTACATTTGCATCCATGCATGGATCTGTGAGAGACATTATAGATGTTGAAAATGCCGCCTACGTTGATGGGGTCAAGATGACCGAGATACCCGAAGTGGCTCATCATATTTGACTCAACACAATGCGAGCACTAAACTCGGGTGTCCTCAATTTTGATCTTTTAAATTTATTCATGGCTACCGTGTACTACCAATGATACATGAGCAAGCCAAGGATACCGCCTTTTACACTGTCCAGTCCTTTGTTGCCAATAGGTTGAATAGACCAGTTAGACAGCTTTTCCAAACTCCTTTAATATGCTTAGAAACTATCTTTGGGTGTTCTATAGCTCCCTCCACGCAAGTCCTGGGTATTTTCGAGGAAGCAAATCGAAGTTCCCGGTGCGGGATTTGTCTGGATTGTGATTCAACATCCCACCCGGTTCTTGGTGGGAACTATAGACGGAAAAACTACATCAGCAACTGGGGAGTGCTTCATATATTATTAAAAGCATATGGGACGCCTCAATGCCATTTGAAAGAGATGAAAACACAGTCAAAGGTGCCAAATCACGGCTAAAACCGAATAATTTACTTGACTTTACTGAAGGATAGGTTTGGGGGGTGTATTGTCCATATCCAATGTCTTCAATGTGCTACAGCAGGGATAACATTCTGTTACAATCCACAATTTCGCCTTAATCCTGCCTCGGCACGCGGCCGGCCATTGACGGCAATCATCACCATCATTTGTTTCAAAGTGTGGTGCTCTGGCTTTCCATACAAAGTCAATGTTCTTGTAATGCTCGTGAGGGGGGGAGGGCCTTCCGCCCTTTCTGAACATGGGGTTGTTGATGTGTTCTTTGAACATGATATACTCCTTGTGCATGTGAACCGGAATGATGGGGAAAGAGCGAACTGACGCATTTGGAGATAGCGGTATGGGTTGATGGGTTTTGTGGAAAGGCGAGTCAGGGTGTAGATGGAGGTATCACAGTGGTGAGGCAGACTAGTAATGCGAGGTCGGGGAAGTGTGGTGATGTTGGGGTTGGCAGCAACAGATTTTGAAATGGGGAGTATACCGATGGTCTCGGATGTGGCAATACGGGTGGACAGTAATCGAGGAAGAGGGAAGGAGGGTTTCATTCCAGCGGTGGTAGCCAGCTCGACAATTTTGTCTCGCATCCAAAGGTCAAAGTGTCCCCGGTATTTCATGCCCGTGTGGTTATGAAAGCCAACCTAATTAATACTGAATAACAACCTGAATGTCCACAGGAAAAATTGTACCTTGGTATTTCGCTGCAAGATCCAGTTGACCAAGAGGCACTCAGCCGGCTCCAGAGATGCTCGTAACGAACCAAAGATTCGCTGAACAGTCATATGAAACCCACCCTCAATCGAGTTAGACCGCGAACAGTGCGATAAATGTTAAGACTGTCTCGGTCCTTGCCCATCAACCAATAAAGGCGAATGCGAGGAGGATCAGAGAGGTACCCCTTCCGGATGGTCTCAAGAAGATTCTTGGCCATCTCCTTGGCCTCATCCGAAAAGAAAGACCCTCTATTCTTCTTTGTTGTGCAGCACATATCAGTGTAAGTTGCAAACAGCTTTTCCACACACCCTAAAAGAACCTTGTTGAAGTTTGACAAACACCGAGCCATCGCCGAGATCGCCGAGGCGCTTACTCAGCTCGACGCGATGCGCCGCCCTCTCGAATATTCTACCCGACAGTTTCTTACTCATTCTATTATTCAGCTAGTTACTCATCTTCAGGCAGAACTCACTAGAATATTTACAGTACAGTATAAATACTTAGTTTTGTGTCGTAGTAAAACATTGAATTCTAATTCTTTCACCGGTACATTTTCAACAACCTTGCAGCCGTGGATGTAGCGGTGGATACGTCGATTAAGAGCTGGGGCCATCACACACTTTGCATACTCCCAGCGAACCCCGTGTTTCTCCAAAATGGCGCGGACTGCAGCTTCGTCGGATTTGTCACGGATGAAGATGGCTTCACTGACACTGGTTGAGCATTTCAATTTTTTCACCTTCTTTTTCAGTGAAAAATGTCGTTTATTTTTCAGACATTTTTCACTGAAAAAGAAGGTGAAAATTTTAAAACTTTTTCAGCACTTTCTCAATTCAAGGTGAAAAATTCGAAATAAAATAAGAAAGTGATGAAAATGTTTTGAAATTTTCACCTGCTTTTTCAGTGAAAAATGTCTGAAAAATAAACGACATTTTTCACTGAAAAAGAAGGTGAAAATTTTGAAATGTTCAACCAGTGTGAAGGCAAAGTGTTTCTTGGACAATAATCGGAGGAGCCGGTCCATGAAATGAAAGGCATCGTCAAGGATCCGAGTAGGGAGTGTTCTGGACCCAACGGCCTCTTGCAGAATTGACCATGTCTGGTCGACACCCTCTATAATTCATTCAATGGAGGAGTCCTGCGGCGTGTTAATGTTAAGTTAGGACCATAAAGAATTGAGAATTAAGCGCCTTGCCTCGTTGATGCTTCTGCCCAAGAATTCGAATCCGTCCATCTCATCTGGATCCTAAAAAATGGATCCGTCAAATTATTGCAGCAACTCCGTCACAATAAATTACCGGTTGTGCTGTAGATGGAATTTGACCCAGAAGATCCTCAAACTCAGCTTCATCAAAGTCAAAGTTGACTTTGTCTTCACCGCGCTCAAAATCAGTGCCCATTCCCCCGGACCAGTGCTCCAGTGCGACGGTATGAGGATCAGACAGCGAGAATTCAGCCTCGGAGTCTGAAGGAATACCTGGTGCGGGAACTGCAAAGGCGGGCTCAGGAGCCACAACCAGCGTTGGTGCAGTTTCACTGTGGGAATGAAGTTGTGATGTCGTTACAACAGCAATCCCCCCATGTGCCATGATCCATTTGATAGTGTGTTTGTGTAATCAATGAATCGCGCCGGGAACAAGCACCTGGTATTGTGTCAATCCAAGTAAGTAAATTTCAGGGAATTAACTCACCTTCGAGAGCTTGATGAGAGAACATGAAGAAGATACATTGATTCTCTTTGTGTGCCCCTCATCATCCATAGTTACGTTGAGATATCCGTCATGATGACCGATAATCGAGCCCTCTGCAATCGGCTTGCAGGCTTGTACAAGAGTCACAAGTTGTCCGTGGGATTTGGCCTGGATAGGCTGGAACGGAAGTCCAACCGAATAACAATCGCTGAGGGAAGTAAAAATCTTCCACAGACAGTCAATCTCGGCAAACAAAAATTCATGAGCAGGGGAAGACCAAGGAGAGGGTGATGAGTTCGGAATGATGAAACACTTCTGAAGAACAATGCTGGCTAAGTCATGGAATGATGCTGAAGGAGTGTCAACAAGTCCCTTCAACTTGGCATATTTTCCGATGTCAAGTATAGGTGGATTGCTACTGTTCACGGCCTTCTCAATCTCAGGGAGAGAGAATGCCTGCGAGATTGTTTGGAGGGTCTGGCGAATGTTGTGGCCAATCTTGATTATGGATGTATTGGTAAGAATTGCGTGTAGCGATGGCAAAACATCACTGGGCGAGGTCAGACTCGAAACCTGATTTTTGTGATGAATTTTGGTGCAGATAATTCGCTAAAATTAACATACCTTGAAGACATAAACCTTGTTTTGTGTCCTGAACTGGATAATATGTAAATGGGGAGGTTCACCAGGACAATTCTCGGTTTTGATAGCAAGCGCAACAAGGTAGAGCTGGGATTGTGGAGTATGACCGAAATCCTGCAGTATTTCGTGTGCTGCTGCCTCCATCTCCATCAAGTCAGAAACAAAGAAAGTTTGGATACCCAGGGTCAGCTGGAAAGGCAGAAGATCTGTCCAATCAGTGACGAGCACAACTTTCTCCTTCAGCGAAGCAACAAGTGACTCGTGAAAGGCATGTTCCACTGATTAAAAAAATGAGTCACATTTACCGCAATGAATATTATTTTGAACTTACCTTGAGGCGAATCTGTGTATAAAATTTGGGTCGGTAGATTTCCTGGGTCCCTGTTGAATCCCCTCGAACATGTCCTTGGCCTCTTCCAATGACTTTGTTTGTGTCAATGAGTGGCTGCAAACTTCTTCAAACTCGTTCAAAAGGGGGTAGGTGGCAGCAAAAATTTGTTCCCCCTTCAACCCATCCATATGCTTGAGGAACTAGTAATAATTAGAGTTCACGGCATGCACATTTCTTTCAAGAAAAAACTTACAGCAAAAGTATGATCACCTTTTGCTGTCTCACAAGATTTTGTTGCCGTATCTCGTTCGATGTAAATTCGATGAGCAGAGATGATATCAGTGAAAAGAGCCTTTAGATAGGGCACTGAAGGAGGCGAGCCTGCATATCTGTTTCAGTTATCGAAAGCAGAATACTGTTTGAGCCTGGCCTGGCCATAAAAATTGGCTGCAGTCAATTTGCCATCAGCATGGGACAAATGCTGAATCTCGGAGACCATTTCAGAAAATGGTGAAGGGCCCAATCACTGGTTGAACATTTCAAGTTTTTTGGTGAAAAAACTAGTGAAAAATGTTTTGAATTTTACAGCAATTTTTCAGTGAAAAACCAAGTGAAAAACTTGTAACTTCTTCATGAATTTTTTGAACTTCAAAACTTTTTCAGCACTTTTTCAGAAATTTTTCACAAGGTTCAAAAAGGTCACCAACACTGGTTGAACATTTCAAAATTTTCACCTTCTTTTTCAGTGAAAAATGTCGTTTATTTTTCACACATTTTTCACTGAAAAAGCAGGTGAAAATTTCAAAACATTTTCATCACTTTCTTGTTTTATTTCGAATTTTTCACCTTGAATTGAGAAAGTGCTGAAAAAGTTTTAAAATTTTCACCTTCTTTTTCAGTGAAAAATGTCTGAAAAATAAACAACATTTTTCACTGAAAAAGAAGGTGAAAAAATTGAAATGCTCAACCAGTGCAAAATGTTTCAAGTTTTTCACCTACTTTTTTGGCGAAAAATTACTGTAAAATTCAAAACATTTTTCACCAAAATTTTCAGCGCAAAACTTGAAATGTTCCACCAGTGAATCGGGTTGAAAAGGTGTTGCGCATGAGGCGCATCATCAATTTTGAGATGGCACCTCATGCAGAGATATATGCTGCACATAATAAATTTACTGATCATATGGTAGAGAAAGCAACATACCAGGAAATGTGGCCTGCACCTGTTGAGGGAGTTGGGCTAAAATATGTGGCTCAGTACCTTGCCAGCTCATGCCACATCCTGTGTCATTCGCTCGTCTAATGTCAAAGATGAACCAGTTTGTGAACAGGAAAAAATCGTGAACACGGCGTGCAATAGGATCATTGTTGTATCCTGACATGTGAATGATCAAGCAGCAAAATCAGAGAAAATATTGGTTGCATACCATTTCGAGACAAGACTTGTCCGCAGGTACAATGAAAGCGGTCAGGACAACCAGGCAGCAAATACGGTAACCTTACAAAGACTCTTTGCCAATACAGCCTTGTTGGATCCAGGCCCTTGCCCTGCATACCCACAGCAAGAGCAAAAACAGGATGTGGAGGTCTGTCAAAGAAATCTCCACGTGGAGGAGGAGGAACAAGCGAGGCGCAGAGCACTGAGCGAGTGACAACGACTACATGTACTAGTGAGAAAGAACGAGAGTTTGTGCGGGGACCAGTACGTTTGGGCGCAACATTTCGTCATAAAGACTCATCAGGTGGCTGTGTTCCCAGATATACCACAGTGATTGTTTGCTGGCGCCTTTGGCGCCAAACAACCCAGTACTAGCTCAGAAGTTGTGAAATTCTTACGAACTCAACGTGTTTTCCTCCATGAGACTACCACATTATCCTCAGTAATTCTGACTCTCCAACTCTAGTACAAAGTTTTCAAGTTTCAGCGAACAAGAGAGGTATAGTACAGAAAATTACTCCCCAATTACACGTGAATGTCCGTGGATACCCAGTCAGAGGCATAGAAGGTGGTACGTTTATGCGATGTGGCTGCCCTATTGTCTGCGGCATCCTGTGCTTGGCGAACGGACTGAGCTTTTCCATAAAATAATTAATGCAGGCTGAACAAAATTTATAGACTCTATAGTTTTTTTTCGAAATCCGAATGTGCGTGGCGCTGGGGCAGGGCCCATAGGGCCCCAGCCACGTGCAGAGGATTGAGAAAAAAGAGAATTAAACATTCAATGTAAATCATTTGTGGTATGCTCCGAGTGTCTCGATTGTGTTTATTCAATTGATCACCCAGCACGACCGGTTTTTTGAACGAGCTCATGAAATTGTATTGGGAGTAGCCTGTTCCAAAATTGTTCCATGCTTTGTCAAGGTCGTGCCAGATGGGACCAAAATTAATATCGTCCCATACTGGATTCTGAGTGAGTTTAAGGACATGGAGGTCAGGGCCACCTCTGGTGTCTTGCGACACAGATGGTTTGAGCGCATTTGGGTGCTCAGCCTTGTACTCTATCTCTGCAAAGATGCGTTGGAGCCAATGTCCTGGATATCTGTGCTGATTGAGTCAAATCACAAAATCCTTTCGGATAACCGCAAAATCCTTTCGGATATTCACAAAGTCTGGTTCTCTGGAGCAGATGCGCACATAGCGGATCAGTTCACCCTTGACCCAAGCGCACTTGGAGTCTTCAGAGTGGCAGGAATTCCAGGGGATGTAGAAGTACACGTTTAGCACTTTATGGAATACATTCGTGAATAACCGCAATTGTGGGTTAAACATCGGTATCCTGGTTCCAGCGATATATGTCCAGGAATGGGAGGCAATGTTGAGATGTCATCCATTCCATCCTCATATTCGGGTGAAGAGACCCGAATCGCTCTTGGAAATTGTGACTGTCCTCAAGGGTCCCATGGATGATAGAAGCACAGTGGTATCCCCTTCTTTGACTGGGTAATCTCTGCATCGAGTTGTGCCTTCACAGACACAAGTTGTTTGTGAAGCTCTGAATAGTAATCGCCTCGGACGACTGAGTCTTGGCCTCTGGTGTCCCAGCACTCGACTCGAGGTGATCCAATACCTCATTTACGAGGCTCTCGTCGATGACTCGATTGCCAGCAGCGATGTCTGCTCGCTCATCATTTTCAGCAATGAACTGAAACTCGGAATTGAGTTGGGTCCAGTTATCGAGTGACATTCTGCTGCTTGCTATTTTTCTATGTCAGTACAATGCGAGAAAGGGGGCATTTTATTTGCGTACAGGCTGTAGCAGCTGTTACATTGTCGGGCCGGGCATAAAAAGCAGTCATCGAAGGTCCAGGTACAGCATCAGAACAGGAAGCCCCAGCAGTAGAGCCAAGGCCAACAGAGCTGCTAGCAGTAGCGGTGGAGGTCCCAAGAGGAGCTGGTTGATTCGTGTTGTAAGGACAAAAGAAGGCTGCCGACTGGGTATTATCAGTAGGTCGATGACTCGAGGTCCATCTCAGTGGATCCCCATGAGCTCTCTGTGGTTTGCTGGTTTTTTGCTTTTTGTTTGGGTTTTGGGGTCGCCCTGAACCTGTGCGCTTACCTCTGTGAGTTCCTTTCGGCTTCCCAGCTGAATTCATGACAGCGTGGAGGAAGAGAAGAGAAGAGAAGAGAAGATTGTCTTGCGGTGTTTCCTGTTTTGTCTAAATTGTCTCACGTGTGGACCAGAACATCGCCGGATCCAAGCGATCAGACATGGGTGCAAACTTATGCCTTTTCAGGACTTAGTCTCCACAGCACCTATTAATGAGCCCACATTTGATGGGCGGCACACAAAGATCAAAGGCAGCACATTTGTTAAACATTTTCTAACGGTAAAAACCATTTTTATTTCTGTCTCACTGGTTGAGCATTTCAATTTTTCACCTTCTTTTTCAGTGAAAAATGTCGTTTATTTTTCAGACATTTTTCACTGAAAAAGAAGGTGAAAATTTCAAAACTTTTTCAGCACTTTCTCAATTCAAGGTGAAAAATTCGAAATAAAATAAGAAAGTGATGAAAATGTTTTGAAATTTTCACCTGCTTTTTCAGTGAAAAATGTGTGAAAAATAAACGACATTTTTCACTGAAAAAGCTGAAATGTTCAACCAGTGTCTAGTTTGCCAGATCTGGCAAACCGTTTATAAACAGTTTTAAAACAGTATAAATGGTTTCAAAATAATCACTCACCTGAGATGAGTGCCAGCATGCTCACTTGTAGTTTTCAAGGTCCCAAATGGTTAGCTTGGGCATATTCTGAGGATCCTGAGTGAGAATGGATAAGGCCTGAAGGCCTGATGGACGTATTTGTCACCGGCTCCTAATCCCTATTTGGATGGAACATCATGTGACTGATCGCTTCCGGCAGTTCTCGTGTCCCGCCGAACTTGGACATTTCTTCTTCTTGTTTTCCAACACCAGCTTTTCTGGTTCGGGTTTATCCAAAATACATAGGAAACATGATAGACATGCATCTGCATCAGTGGGAGGCAAAAATATGACAATTCCAGCTGGAGAATCTCTTCAGAATGTCCCCAAAATTTAGCCCCTGAAGAATACTGTTTGAAAACTGTTTAAAACTGTTTCAAACTGTTTCCATACCATTTCCATTTGGTTTGTCTGATTTCACAAACAGAAACGAAATGGTTGGAGCCTTAGTCAGCAATGTGCACTTGTGTAATGTGATTGTACTTACAAGTTTGCAAATTTGATATCTATCTATATCTAGAAGACTTGGGATGCAAGCATCCTTGATAGACCTAAAGTGAGAAATGGGGGAGCTAAGTATGGTGGGTAAAGCACATTACTGTTGCAAGTACTTATGAAGGTGAGTAGTGCTGTCCGAAAATATGATATCAAATAATATGAGATGATTAAATATGAGATAATATGGATATGATATGGCTCAAGACATAGACAGACGATATTGATACAGGGGAATATGATATGATATGATATGCATATAATATGATATGCCAGGCAGGATATCATCATATTTTTTTCATATTCTGGGCTTCCAGTCAAACCTTTGCACTGGAACAATTCAACACCTAATTCTGTCACTGTTTATTTCTTCTGCATAGCAATGCAGGGCCATGCTGAGAGGAAGAAATCAATGTTGTTTGTGGGTATGGACGAAATTGAGATGTACTTAGGTTGAATTTCTCCAGTCAAGCCCAGATTTGACAATCCACTCGGATGGTGTAAGGCAAGCTGTTGTCCTTCAATACTTGTACTTGCAATGGCTCATTCTGGGTACTAGCGAAACCAGGGCATAATGCTGGCCATACTACACATAGCAAGGGATATTCTTGCCATTCCTGGGGTTAGTATTGCTGTGGAGTGCCTTTTCTCAAGCATGAAAGTGATATGAGACACACCTTGAAGGACAATCAAACATCAATGAGTCCTGAAAACTCCTTTATATGTATAATCACAAAGGTAGGTAGGTAAGTAGCATGGGAATGGTTGAAGTCAGGGCTCAGCATGGGTCTGAACCACCTGGAAGTCATAAATATTTGTGAATAATCATATTGTATTCATATCATATCAGATATAGCAGAATAAATATGCAAAAGATATGATACAGATATGATACAGACCCAAGGATGGTGATACAATATGCATATGATATGATACATGATTTTTCGTATTCATATCATATTTGAACAGCACTAAAGGTGAGTGGCCGGCAAGTGGCGGGGCACAAACAGAATAGGGAGTAAATCTGGGAGAGAATAAGTAAAATATTGCCCTCTGGACAGACCTGATTCCTCTGGTGTACAGCATTGGCCCTCTGGGCCTCCTTGGAATCATTAACTATTTTATTTTGCTCTGCCCTAAGTGTCTCAATGCTTGCTTGACTTGCAGATCACATTAAGCCACTGTAAGATTGTTTAAAGTTTTGAGTTCAAGTTGCTTATTTCTGCTGAGAAATAAAATATAGAAGGGGAGGCCCAATGCTCGCTCGGCCGACACTTGTGCATTGGCCAGCTCGCATTGGGCTGCATCATTATATTATTGCCCTCTGAGCAAACCTGGTTCCTTTGGTGGAAGTGTAAGAGCCCTCTGGGTTTCATACAAACAACACTCATATGTTTAATTTAGTTATTCTCTGTGGGCTTGTTACAGTGGCCCTCTGGGCCTTGAAGTCTTTCACCCATTAATATTGATGCAGGCATCATGTGGAGTCCAATCTGATGATCCAATCACTGGTCACATGCCACCATGCTATGGGGCATCTGTAACCATGTCTCCGACACGATGCCTCCCTCCAGGTCCACTATGACACTCCCTCCTGACTAAGGCTCCAACCTTTTCCGTGTACAAACATTTGTACACGGTTTTAACCATTTCCGTTTCCTTCTGTTGTGCTGGTGAGTTCAAACGGTTTAGAAACCGTTTGTAAACGGTTTAAACGGTTATCCCAGCTGGTATAGGGTCGATGCATTGGGCAAATTGCGAAAGGGAAGAAGGAGCGGCCAAGAGATTGTGATCGGGCCGTACTGTACCATTTAGTTCAATTCGTATGTCACGTGTCACATCCAATTTCTGAAAACCCCTGCAATATTTTTTTCTCGATTTTAGCGGATTTTGGAGATTTGTCGGAAAAACTAAAAGTCACGTGCTGATACGAATTGAACGAAATGGTGCAGTATGTTGTTTGTCGGAGCTGGCATCAGCTTTGCCCGGCACCTTCGGCCAGCGAGCACATCAACTCAACATACCGCCCAACTACTGGCGACAACTGAACGGTGGGTTCAGGGCATAAAATGTGACGGTGAGTGACAGGACGTGTTTTATCGTACGACCATGAGCTCCCACCCAGCTGAGGGGAATCCCGCCCCCAAGCCGCCTCAACGCAAGCGCGTTGCACCAAAACACCTTCTGGACGGCTCCAATAGTGAGGCTCCGAGTGCCGCGCATCAAGCTATTGTGGACGCAACTCAAGCGCATCTCAGCGCTGGTACGTCACCTTTTCTTTTCGCGCAGGTGTTGAGTTTTGACGTGTCTTCTTGATTTCTATACGGCGGCTGCCATCGCGAAGCTCATTAAGAACATCGAGGACCTCGATGCAGTACTGCCCGCCACCGTTGCCAAAGGGACAGAAGAAGATGAAATTCAGTGTGTCCTTACCACCATCCACGGCCTCAACGAAGATTCTGCCTCATCCACCTTCACACATCATTTTGACATTCTTTTCAAGGAGGACACCCAATGTGGCGATGCAAATGGACGTCTTCATCTGATCCGACGCGGTGACTTGGGCATGTTGATGGTGGTCCGTTACCTGCACAAAATCAAATGGAATGCCCCCGACATGAATTTGGAGGGTGCAATGATCAAGTTGGAACGGGTAGTGAAGGAGATGGAAACTGTATGGTGCGTGCTTCTCTTGCGGCTGACATACTGCTTTGATTATTAACGGCGTGTTGTGCTAGCGGTATGGACAGATTGGGTGCGAATACGGCTGCCAAGGCGGTCCCAAAGCCGAAGACAAAGGCCAAGAGCTCGAAAGGCACGTCGGCAAACTCGGGCAACGCTGCCAAGGAGCTCATGTATGATAACCTGTTCACCGGTGCATCAACCCACTGCTATTCAATTTATTTTGTTTATAACCACGTAGCGGTCATGAGGGGACGGAACAACAAAGGCAAACCCGATAATTCTTATCGCCCGAAGGAACCCAATGCTGACCTCTCCGAGGACGAAGAAGACGATTTTGCTGATGGCGAAGATTTGGGATCCGCGTCGAACGTGAGTGATCCGCCATTTCCTCGCTCTCAGGCTAAGCCTCGACTGCGCCCATGCAGAATCCCAAAAAACGAAAGCTTATTGTCGTGGATGGCATCGCGCAAGACCCACCCCTTAAAAAGGTTTGCTCTTTCAATATTTGCCATGATCGTGTCTAATGTCCGAACTTGAACCGTCGCGTACTAGAAAAAGAAACCTCAAAAGGCGCCCGCCGCTCCGCGCCCAACGTCGATGTCATCGAAGTTGATGCTGAGTCAGAGAACGAAGTGCGAACCGGCGGTAAGCGCAGGCCAGAGAGCCAGAGTCGCGACCATTTTTGGCCACCTGTTGCCATTACTACCGGTGGCGAGAAACAGTGGTCGTTCAAATGCCGGCACTGTAAAATGTGATATTTTATTTTACCTATATGCACTGTCGCTTATGCTGACTGATTTTATTATGTACCAGGGACATAATGTTCAAGCGCAAGGTCGGCAAGAACCAACTATTCGGGGATGAGAAGCCCGCACCCAACCTTGGTAATTTAGCTACCCATTACCGCTCGCACCATGATGATGTCCCTGTCCCCTCCGATGTCCAGCCCGGGGAAACCCGTGGCGTGTCAGCCAGCTCTGCCAAAATTATGGCCGACTTTCTGGTTGATGGCAAGCTTAATCCTGCCATTAACTCGACGCAGAAGAACTTTTTCAAGGTTTTTTCTGCGTGGATAATCGAGGATGACCTTCCATTCACGACGGGTGAGACACCCGGTATCCAGCGCCTGTTCGCGTTCCTTACACCGTGTTACAGCTTACAGAGTGATACAACCGTGCGCGATACCTTGGCAGAGATGTACGTCGACATGTACAACCTTGTCAAGTCCGAGCTCACGGCAAGCACCTCTTGTTGTATTTGTATCGAAATCTAACATGATTCCAGGAAGATGAGAATTGCATAGCAGAAGACTCATTTGTGAGGTTGACCTGCCTCAAGAGGCTCAACCTCTGCACCGCTCACGCTAATGTGGTGCCTGCAGCCCAGCCGGCCCCTGGTGTTTTCATTGCACCAAACCGGGTGCCATGAAAACCAACCGGCCCGTTGTCAACTGGTATTAACTTCCCTCACTTTCACTCCGTACGCCACAGCTTAAATCTTTGATGCAGTGCCAGCAACAGGCTCTGCGTCCTCCTCCTCAACCAAACAAACCATTCGACCAGCCAGTTGAGAGGAGATCTTGGAGCTGACAACACCTGTTCAAGTTTGCCAAGTGAAACACAAATCTGCTGCTCCTATGGCTCCATCTAAACCCAAACGTCGGAAGATAGATTAGTGGTCTGTTTGGAATATAAGATTCCATGATGCATACTCAAACCTCAAATTTGCAGGCAGCGAAGTTGTACCCAACCAAGGCGGCTTGCTCGGAATGTGCTGGGGATTGACACGCCTGGGGGCTTGGACCACCTCAAGGCAGTGTTGTTTGGAGGGAGGCAACGTGTCTATCCTGTCTTTGCACATCTCCCAGTTAGATTCGAATTTGAATGGTGTAATTAGCCCTCCACTCAGAGCTACATTCTCATATGATGGCATCACTGGAATAGAACACTCCATTTTTTACTTATGGGGGCTTCTAATTGGAGCTCTCGGAATTTAAGATTAAAATTTGCAATGTTATTCAAATGCTCTATAGATATCTGCTGTGACCTCTGGAGGACAGGTCAAAGCCCTGTAGAAACAGAGCCATCATGCCGAGATGGTATCACCACTTTGGATCAAATGCTGCATCGTTGCCCGCAGATTCTCAAGAGATGGTTGAAATGGCTGTGAGACATCAAAGAGATAGTGGGCTCTGCTGCACAGCATGCTACCACAGATTATTACAAACTGTCTGGCTGGTGTATTTACTGGAACATTTGTGCTTGTATGGTTGTAATAGTGTGCAATAATTCTTTTTGCCAAAAAAAGCACAAGCACTTGAGATGCCGAAAAAGTGTGCAACCTATGCATAATTTGAGAAAAAGCACAGGTTCTGGGAGAGGAAAAGTGCACAGGTTCTCAAGCTCAGAAAATAAGCACAGCCTTAATGTCAAAAATTATGCACAGGCCACTTAGTTTTGCCATTAAAGCACAGGTTCTTGAAGTTGGGAAACACCCAGCTCGATCTGATTTAGATCTGATTATTATAATCAGTCTGATAAGTACGTACCAGTATCACATGCCCGTTTGCGCTTCTTTCCCTTTGTGTCATGCTCTGTCTCGCAGCCCATCCTACACCTCTGCACAGAGCCCATATACTGACATATGCCAGAAGCACTGTTGCATGTTAAGGGCTTATTAAGGGTCCTTCTCGATGTTAAAGCTTAACACCCTTAACAAGGGCTTAATAAGGGTGGCTTAATTAAGGCTTAAGTACAAAATTTCCTAAAGCGGAACAAGGATGATTTTTGCGTTCTGAGGCTGTAATTACATCTTGAAGTCGTCTCCAGACCCAGAGCATGCCCCATCATCGAGCTCCTTGTCGCTTTCCACTGCAGCCAGAAGCTCCATCACCAGCACCTCCCATGTGAACTGTGCTGCACAGGATTTTGTGACCAGGTTCTTGACCTTCCCACCAAAGAGAAGCACGAGGGAGCAGGGGAAAAACTTGACCGCACGATGGGGAGAATTCAGTGGCTCTGGACCCTCTGATTCATCGCTTGATCCCTCCTTCTCCTGTGCCTCCTTCTTCCATTTGTTGACTTGCACCCGCCAAGTTACTGCCATCTTCACCAATTTGAAGGGTGGGGACCTTCCCCCTCATCATCGTCGACATCAAGGGCATCCGCATAGTGGGGAACACTGAGCAGACCTGCCACTTTTGTTGGGTTGTGAACTTCGCGGGAAGCACGAGCATCACATGGTCATGTCAGGGGTTATTAAGGCCTTAAGTATCTTCACTGTCATGTTAAGCCCTAATATTAAGCCCTTATTAAGCCTTACCCTTAATTAAGGCTTAGCCGCAACACTGGCCAGAAGAGTGCGAGTCACTGACCTCTTACAAGGTAGCCAACCAGGTTTTCGACAGAGTGAAATCAGAGGTGCGACCTCCCTTTGAGGCCATTCTGCTTGACACCTCAAAAAGCTCAATCTGGTGCTTAACAGAGTAAGTAGCAAACCTGACATTGACACCCATTGTGTCCACAGGTTTCACACTTTCTTGGACTCGAAGGCAGGGGAGGTGAATACGGCTTGCCTCAAGACAGCCTGGGATGATAGAGTCAACAAAACAATGTGAAGTGAGATTTCAGCAACAAGTTCATTGAGTGAATCATCATCTATAGTTGTAAACTCTTGTTGAGCAGAGGAGATACCCTCATTGTCAAGATGATTGTAGGAGACACCTGTTGCATGAGTGACATCCAGCCATGAATTTCCCAGATCATGAAGGAGATGGGCCGCTGCATATCAATGATATATTGTGGGTGCCTGGTGTATTCTATTGGAAGAGAGGATCCAGGTGGGTGAGGGGATTGTCAATGAATCTATTTAGTGGAACCAGTAGGCTGTGAACAAGATCTAAGAGATCCTGTTGGACTGCATCAGTGAATGCGGGATCTTCTATCATGCAGATGATTTGTCTGACAGCCTCCAATTGATGGCTGCTGCATTCTACTGCTGGCAACTCAGCATTGGGCAATGAATCAATGATGAATTGAGCCTGTATCATGATGGTGTTGGCTTCCATCGGACAATTGTGAACAGGGTCGTGGCCATTGCTGCTTGCTGCCATGATGGGTGTAGAGGAAAGAGTTATCGTAGCAGATCAATGTGATCAGAGATCACAGCCTGATCTGGATGCTTGCTACCATTTGCCCAGGGCAGTGCCATACCTTAAATGTTGCTTGCAACAAAATATGGAGTGGTGTATTTTCTTTAGATATCTGGCACACTTGCACTCTTTAGCTTTATTAACAAGCCCTTTTTTTTCGGATGGGCAACCTGTGCTTTTTTCAGGACTCCAGACCTGCACTCTTTTTTGAGTGTCCCCCAAGTTGCATGTTTTTTTGGCTGTTTCTATGGAGGTGCCCATTTTTCTAAATGCCTTGTGCCAAATAATTATTGCACACTATTACAGCCGTATGCTTGCTGTGTCAATTTACAAACAAGCAAGGTGTGTACCAAATAATAATGTTACACTATTACAGCCACACGGACACCTTGTCGAGGCTGTGCTCCGCTTCGAGCGTGATTTGGCCCTGTCACTTCGGTCTGGGCTCATCACTTCGCAACATCCATCAACAAACCCCGCTCATCATTCCCCATCCTGCCCCTCCTGCCGCCCATTCAGAACACCTTGATAACTCATGTACCAATTGCATTTCGAAAAATAAAGTTGGGACAGTACATTCTATAATGCAATAAATCATGGTACCAGAAAGAGTGGCAAGCACAGGAGGATCTTTAAAAACGGTGGGGGGATGAGGACAATGGGCGGAGATGTGTTGACGACAGCAGCCGACAACTCATCAGCAACTGGTGATTTTCAGGATCTTTCCCCGAGGTCATGACCAATGTGACCAAGAAGCCAGAGCGTCAACTCCTTGAATGAAGCCATGCCACCGATCAGGCATCACATACCATACAGGGATAAGGGAGGGAGGGAGGTGTATTACTGTGGTGGTCCATAAAAGGTAGGCTCATCACCAGTCTGCCTACGAATGGCAAAAAAATGTGGCAAGCACTTTGCCATAGGCAGACTGGTACTTCTCAGGAATGTTGATTGGGCTGAGCATGGAGTTTCAAACAAAATCCTTCTCTGCGGATAACGACAACAACAATGAGTGGCAGATAATCTGTGGATGAGCAGCAAATGAGCTTCAGATAATCTGCAGATGACCGCAGATCAATTTCAGCCCGGTTGAAACCCGCAGTTTCAACTAAAGTTTTGGGACTGTTGAAACTGCGCCATAAGCTTATATTGTTTTGGCAAGGCCGAAGCTGAAGCCAAAGTTCTTGTTTTCACTGCTCATTTTGACCTCCCTGAAGCTTCTATTTTACCAAACACTGAAGCTACAGTCGCCTCTGTCTTAACCCATACCCCTCTGTGGACCCCAAAATGTATGGGTTATTACAGAGTATGGGTTGCGACAGAGGTCAGGTGACCATCAGGTTGGAGAAAAAAGTGAAGAATACCCAAAATGCCAGGCAACTTGGGGAAGAATTTATGCAATCTGCCCCTATACTAGGCTATAGCCATAGGGATTGTATTTCAACCATATGTGAGCTCCAAATGCGAACCAAATGACATGAAAACATGACCAGATCAACCACTGAGACAATCAAATTTATGCCTGCAGCTCACCAGGAGCCCAGATAACACGCAGAAAAAATATCTGCTGGCATTAGCCTTTGTATCATGACATTTGACCAAGAACTCAGCTAGGATTCAAGTACACAATGGCAGAAATTGAGGGTAAATTATGGGTTTCGGGCCTTGCAAAATGTATGGGTTATGGAGTAACAGAGAGTTATGGGATTTTTGTTCAAATTTACACTGGTTGAGCATTTCAATTTTTTCACCTTCTTTTTCAGTGAAAAATGTTGTTTATTTTTCAGACATTTTTCACTGAAAAAGAAGGTGAAAATTTTAAAACTTTTTCAGCACTTTCTCAATTCAAGGTGAAAAATTCGAAATAAAATAAGAAAGTGATGAAAATGTTTTGAAATTTTCATCTGCTTTTTCAGTGAAAAATGTGTGAAAAATAAACGACATTTTTCACTGAAAAAGAAGGTGAAAAATTTGAAATGTTCAACCAGTGTTAGTGGGAACGACCCCTGTGGACTCGAAAATCTATGGGGTTTAGCAGAGTATGGGTTATGACAGGTATGGGTTAAGACAGAGGCGACTGTACGTCCAAAACTACACATTTCAGACACACTTTTGGACGCGCTGAGAACATTTCCGAAACCAGGAATTTCTGCTACCACAAAAGCAAAGAATAATCTGTATATTTCAAACACAGCTTCAGACCATCTCAAACTGATAATCTCAGGTACATTTTCAGTGCAGCTTGTATTGCTACTGAAATCAAGAACTTCAGCAACTTTTTCAACAGGCCCTAAAATTGCCTTTGTCCAGTGTGCAGTCTATTTCTGGTCTACCATCAGCGAGGGGTTAGTCGGACCCCCACTTAGTCTGCCACTCACATTATACATGGCCAGGGTTTCGAGTGGCCATGAGCTCAATACCTGGGTATGAAGTACGACCTATGAAGCTGGTTCAGAGCAAGTTTTGACAGAAAGTGATATGCTGATCAAAAGTTATGCTAGTCTGATCACCGTTCTTGGGTGTGTGAACTCGATTTTCTTGTCATCATTCCACTGCCACCACTTGCTGCCGCCCATTCTTCATGAATTCTTCACCAATCTGGGAGTTCTTGGGCTCATTTTGCTGCTCCGATATGGCACATGGACATTGAATGTTATCGGGCTCGAATCATTGAGATCTCCGTGCACTACACCTCAAGGAAAACCCAGCACTAATCCCAAGGGGCAAAGTTCGGTGATACGCCTACGGCGCGTCTGAGAGTGGAGCTATAAATAAAGGTAAAATAATTTGGATGGCCGCTCCAAGGGCCGTAGTGGTGGTGTGATGTGCGAGGGCGTTCAGCGAGAGTTCAGAACTCGGTCGCATGAACTAAAACGGGTGCTACTGATGGGGGATCAAATTCGACGTGATCGGGAGAATAACAAGTTGAATAAATGCAGCAATGCGACGGAGACTGCACACAATCGATGCGGGATACAACAAGGGACAAAGAGGACTATGGAGGACGATGGAGGACACTAGAGGGCAAGAGAGAGAAAACTTAGAGTTTGAATGATGAGGGGAAATTTTGTTATTTTTGTCTGTAGAACTACCTACATTTTATAGTACAATGAACATAGAATAAGCAAACAAAATAGTAAGCAAACAAAAGTGAAACATATCGGATCTTCAAGTGTCCGAGAGCAACGTCTAAGTGCGTGTGTAATAAAACCAAGAAAGTCCGAATTAAATTGAAAAAGCTGTGGAAATGAGTAATGAGACCGGAGGAATGGAAAAATATGGTTAATCAAGGCATGGGTGTATTTCTTGGAATGGAGAGCATCGGAGTGGCTTTGTCGCTGGTGCTGCGATACTAGTCGGGGAAAGTGTTAGCTCGAGTTGAACTTGGTGTTAGTCCGTTGGTGCGAGTTGACATCAATTTGTAACTCAGATCGGCTATCGATTGGCCAACTCGGATCACCTCGACCAGTCGAGTTGCACGTCGGTACAACTCGAGTTGTCCTAATCAGGCATGAACATTTTCCCATGCGCCAATATATGGCACGTGCAGGCTGACACTGCCCACAGCCACCGCCCAAAACGATCACAAATCTTCGCAAGCCCATGTTTTCTGCAGTTGAAAGTCATTTACCTCTTTTATAAATTAGAGACCTCAGAAATATGAATAGTTTGGATAAAACCAACTATCCACAGGTTTCCCTGGTCATGACCAGCCTGCAAAGAATTAAGAACTATTTTTTTTTGGCTGAAACACATATCCTAGGGTCCCAATGTTTTCAAATATTCCTGAAAGCATCCCTGGGCATTTAGGACCATTACTACCAACTATTAGTTGTAAAAGACAGTGTTTAAGCTTCCTGGGAGCACTCATTGACACACTCTCCTCGTCCTCGTTCCAAATGAGGAGTGTGGGAACACAATCTCGACCCAATCCGGTGCACAACTCATTACAACTCGGCCCAACCGAGTTGACACGAGTTGCCACACCGCATCGACTCGCATCAATCTGCGGCAACACTACTTGGTGTGATCCGAAGGCATAGCCACATCGGTTAATCATCCCGATCGGATCGGTTACACGGCTAGATCCGGACGATGCTTATCATCGCCCACCCTCATGTAGGACCCGTTGACGGCACAAGTCTGGATCATTGCATGCACTTTCTGTATCTGTTATGCTATGATTTGCGTGGTATGATATCATTTTCTTGGATGTATTCCCTCCGTGCTACCAGGCCATGACCCGAAATCAGCTAAATTTGATGTCCAGAGCTATCGGTTTTATTTTATGAGAAGGTGGGGCCCCGGGATGGATATGGTGGTTCAGGTGTATCCATATGGACCACTATGACCCAACTCCATTGTGCAGCACCCGGATAGTTAACGGTGCGCATTCTCCCGGTCTGACTGCCTCTGAAATGTCAATTTTTATTTCTCCCCTACAAGTCCCACACACAGCCAGAGTATTTATAAGTTGCTACATGACCTCCTTTCAACATCCCATGCACCAGAGCCCCATACTGCGCAACACCGATGCATTCCGGCGGGTGGCCGACTAAGCCGTCAATTGCCATTTTCGGCATGTTGCCGGAAGGAAATTCACTGTACCTTCACATCGTCAGGTAAAATCGTGAAACCTATATCAAACCAATCATAGGATGTCTAGGCTATTCCAAACACCATTTGAGCATTTTGGGATGTCTACAAAATACAGGGTGTAACACTGAATGCTAAGGTGGCCGACTAACCCCTCGCCGATAGTATGTGGGCGTAAGTGGGCATAGTGACCTAAACGCACCGTGCCGAACTTCCGCCTAGGCCCGCGTAACTCCGCGTAGGCACGCAGACACGTAAATCGCCTGGCAGCCGGCTGAACGCAGTGCTTGCCAGCACCCAACTTCCTGACTCTGATCGTCTCTCAACAATGCGCCCAATCGTGCCGTGGTTGCCCAACACTCTCAAAAGCATATTTTTCAGCCCAACTGCTCGGGTGTATGCATTCCGAGCACTTCTGCTTTTGAATGTCTTGACAATCCTGTCCACGTTGTTATTTGCTGCTAGTCATCACTCCGCCAACGGTCTTGAAGAAATTCTTGGGGATTTCTATCCATTTTATTTGGTCTCTGGTCTGACCATCTGCCATCATATACTTGTGTTGTAGCTTATTCCTGAGAGATCACTCTCACTCCTATCCAATGTCTCTAGGTTGTTTTTTCGGCGGATGAATCTCGCTGCTGTTGATTGGATTCTGACCTTTATGGAGATGAGCGGTGCGAAACCTCTTTTTGTTTGTGCGAGGGTCTGATGACGATGTCAATCTCAGCTTTTCGGTCCTTATATGGTTATTTTACGGAAGTGTATTCGCTGTATTGCTTGGCATGAACCTTGCCACAATATGCTCCACTTTCATATTTCGGACGACGACCATCATGGCTTCCCGCACAAAATCACTCCGTGGAAGGTTTGACTTCTTTGGCGGATGCAACATCACTCGCCCTTCGTATAAACCCCTCCAAATTTTATTCGGTCGTTCTCTACTCCATCCACTCCTCAGGTATCGTTTCGCCCTTTCAACTTCGCTTACCTCCAATCTTCTGGTCTGATGTGTCTTTTAGAGGGGAGCTCCGAGCGATAGCGGTCATACGAGCAATGATTCTCGTCGGTCTATGTGTGGCAATCCCCGTTTTTGGCGCACGTAGCATCGTGTTCCTCCCATTACAGCACGGAGTGATGACACGAGTTATCGAACTACCGGGTCAATCTTGGTACTCCCATGATTGGAGCGGCCTGGTTTCTTGGACTGAGTATAACGTCACCATTGCCCTGGTCTGTGCCTAGCATGATATGCTTGAATGAAAGACTAAGGCATTGTCCCAGTTGTATGTGGATGATGTACCTTTGTCGAGTCCGTTGTCGATGAACGTGACAAGTGGCAATTCTGCACTCGCATGTAGTACCACTTCCAGCGCCGCACTTCCATTTGTGATTATTGCAACCTGTGCGTCTTCCACTCCTCTATGTCAAGTGAGTGTTGAGGGTCCTCTGTTTAACTAGGTCCCTTCTTCTGGAGTATGTGGGTAGATGTCGTCGTCTCAGCAAATTTTAATAGTACGAATGGAATTCTTTACGTCAAGTCGGGTCAAGGTGATCCATCAGATGTTATGGCTTTTGCTGAGACTATTCCGCTGCGCTATGGATCTCACCTTTCTGCCCTGTTGAGCACCACGCAAAGACAGATATTTTCGAAGAATTCCATTGACTTCATAGGATTGACTACGGTATGTGTCCAATATGCTTCATGCAGGCACGCAGAGTTTGTTAAATTCGTCGGTCAGCCTACAAGAATGCTCACTATGAATGAAGCACTACTGGTGCAAGCGGACCTATTTCCCCCAAATTCTGGATCAGATACTGTGTCACTTCGTCTGCGTCTACGGGGTGACACCCGCGACCCGGCCAAACTCGTCCAGGACTACACAGAACAATCCGCATTGACCGGTGTCGCCACCTTCGGTGGGCTCTGGACTTTCGTGAACGGAACTTTCGCGATGTTCTTCGGAGCGAACATATTGTACTTCCTGTTCAGTAAGTACAAATCTCATACTCAACCGGGCGCCATTGACAACATGCGCAGGAAGAAGACCACTTTCTGCTCTGGACTTGTGCACATATTCCAGCGGCGCAGTCTCGTTCAGAAGTGGCACGAAGATTTTCCTGCACTCCACACCGAAGGCGGCCGTCCCGGATCCGAATCGGCCGGAATCGTCGCCTTCATCCGCGAGCGCCTCGTCGATCTCGACGATAAAGAGGACCACGAAAGTCCGCTCACCCCCGTGGGCGATCTCGAAGACCAGAATATGCCATCGGACGCTGTTACCGCGCGGTGGCACGTCGGGAGAGCGCAGATGCATATGGAAATGATTCGAACAAAATTTTGGAAGATGGGGAGAGTGGGCGGACTGGTGGCGCTCTGCCGGATAGTCTACGGGGGAAGGCTCCCGGCTCTACTGCAGCTTCGTTCCAGGATTCTCATGCACCACGGCTGGACGTCATACCTTTGATGGATCTTCACCTAGAAGTGCCGCAGTATTAGACGGACTTGCATGTAGTGCACATGTTTGTCTGCGACTCGGAAATATCAACCGGACGATGACTTTTAATTGGTACGAGAGCACCACCCCGGAGCAGTACGCAGTTCCCCAAGTCACTTGCAATCTATCCCTGGTCCCTTGTGTATGTAGCCCGGTTGACTCCTATTTCGGCCCTGATCACATTTGAATTCTGAACTCGCCGTCTGTTCCGTTTTACGCTCCCTATTTTTCTGCTTAGAGCTCCGGATTCGATCACTTTCCCAGACGATCCCTTGGTTTCTACCTCTTCTCCAACGCAGCTGCGTACAGTCCCGTTGAACAAAAGTGCAAGTTTTACCAGTGCCGAAAAACTCTTCGCCCGATCTCCCAATCATTAAGCAACGTAGAAGATGTCGAATATTTATTCTCTAGGAACGGTGAGATGGCCGATGTTGCAGTCCACAACCTCCCTCCAGTTATTAGTCCTGAGTTCACATCTCGCAAAGACCGGTACTGTTTCCCGTCACCGCGACCCCGCACATTCAGATCAATGAGCTTGCCGGCCGCAGTGGACACCATCGACATACCCTTCATATCCCTCTATGGAGATTCCGACTCACTCAAACTTGAACGTTTATAATACTGTGGCAATTTGTATGACTGAAACGGAGTTCGAACCGTTACTGAAATGACAAGGTTGAAACGAGAAACGTCTGCTCCGTTATAGATTTTGTGTGGCCCTATTTTCATAGTTTTGGGCAGGTTTATACAAAAATTTGGTGAAACAGGCTCCCCGTTAGGCGTTACAGCAAGCAAAAATTGAAACGAAACACCCCTCCGTTACGCGTTACGTTTCAGTCATACAAATTCAGTACTTACTTGATATCCACCGGGTGACCTCCTGTCCCTTCAAGGCTCGGCAATTTCTCCACATGTCCGTGAGACAAGTTCGATGCAGCCACGACAATCCAAAAGCGCACTGGCTGGCCATTTATGACACGCAGACACGGTCCCACCAGGTCTCGAGGAGCGAGAGTGGGACGTGCCGGGCCGGCACGTGCACATCGCCTGACGCGTTGCCTTGACTTCATTTCTCCGTCTTCCACTCTCCGTCCTCTCCCCGTACTCCCCTCCTCCTAGTCTACGTCCTTCATGGCAAGCCCATCGTGGCACTACGTGCTCAAGTTCATCATCACCGGTGCGTCGCCAGCCCAGCCGCCGCTGAGTGGCTGATGGATGGGATGGATGCACTCACAGGTGACGCGGCGGTGGGCAAGTCGTCGCTCCTCGTGCGCCTCACCGACCAGCGCTTCCTCGCCAACCCCGACCCCACCGTGCGTTCCCGCTCCCTTGCCTCCCTACCTTGCTTCCCACCCCCTCACGCTGGCCCGTCCGCAGCTCGGCGTGGAGTTCGGCTCCAAGCTCATCTCCCTGCCCCCGCTCCCGCCGGCACCGGCGGACGAGCCGCCGACGATCGTCAAGCTGCAATGCTGGGACACCGCCGGCACCGAGTCCTTCCGTAGCATCACGCGCTCCTACTACCGCGGCGCCGCCGGCTGCCTCCTCGTCTACGACGTCACGTCCCGCCGCAGTTTCGAGAACATCCGCGGCTGGCTCGCGGACGTGCGCGCGCATGCCGACGCGCATGTGAGCTGCATATTGGTGGGAACAAAGTCGATTTGTGTGACGATGGTGAGTGGCGTTTGAGCATGTGCGAGGTTTGGGCCCAAAGGGGCTGTCTGGTGGGGGGAAGGCCGCCACGAGGCAGTCCATCGTTCGCGCCGCAGGCTTTGGCTCTCTAGCGAGCCGGGAATGCGCCACAGGCCATTCATCTCTGCGCCGCAGGCCATCCATCCCGCTTCCAAACGGACGGCGGGCGATCTAGTCAGTCCATCGTTCCGCGCTGGAGGCCAGGTCCGGCGGGCGTGGACTCACCTCTACACGCCGCAGGCAGTTCATCCCGCCCGCCCCACCCTCCTCTGGCTCTTCCCTCCCATTCTTCCCCCCACACTGACACCCGCCCCCCCTCGCAGGCGCCGACCCCGCCAGACGTCAAGTGCCGACCGCCGAGGCGGCGCAGTTCGCGGCGGAGGAGGGGCTGCTGTTCGCGGAGGCGAGCGCGAAGCGCGGGACGGCGTTGATGGCGCGTTCGTCGCGGCCGCGCGGGATATACTGGAGAAAGTAAGGGGGGGAAGTTCGATGATGAGCGGGTATGTGGGCTTTTTTTTTTTTTTTTGGTTGTGGCGTGGCGTGCTTTTCTTGTTTTTTTTTGGGGGGGGGAGTGTTGCCTGCGAGGTGCTGTTCCCATGCTGCTCCATCGTCCCCGCGTCCCCGTCTTCTATCCTCGGGGTTCTGCCCAGCGCTGTCCTGATGCATATCCCATACGCCTCCCTCCCCGTCCTCCCGGCCTGCTCATCCCCTCCGCCCCGCGCGCTCGACCCTGCTGCGCTGCGGTTCACCCGTCTTTCCCTCCTTCCTTCCTTCTTCGTGCGCGCTATCCCTCTCCCTCGCATCAAAAATGCCGTCCTACCGACGCGCTGGCTGTGTTTGTGCGCATCTGCGCTGCGCGGCGTGCTCCATCCCCGCGCATGACATACCTTCCTCCGCGTTCCTTTCGTCTAGCTTCCCCTCCCCCTTTCCCCACTCGCCCTTCTATTTCTGTTTTCCCCCGCCTCTTTTATCGATTTCATCCCATCTTTGACCCAAACTCACCTCACGCACGCGCTGACCCCACGTACCCCAGTCCCCAGGCGTGAAGCTCTCCACCCCCGGCTCGGCCACCGCGCCCGCGTCCGCGGAGCGCCCGTGCTGCGCGTGAGCCCTCCCTTCCGCGTGATGGTTGTTACTCGGCGCGGGGTGGGTGCGGATGCGTGTAAGTACTAGTATTCATTTAAAGTTGAAGAAGGACGGACGGATGTATGATTGGGATGGGATACTGCTTATAATACGGACGGGTCTAATAATCTGCTTTTTTTTTATCGAGACTCTGCACCACGCGTAGTTCGTGCCTGCTCCGCCTCAAGGTTGCGATGGTTATATGCAAATCATCGACTTCAGGGTATAGCGTACAGGGCACGCCCACATCGCGCCGTATATTATGCGTCGAAAATGCGCGGATGGGTGGTAATATGAGGATAATGTTAGATCCAAGTTCCAAGGTCTGAATTCGAAGTCGCGCGTGTTGGACTGTCGCCCATAGACCAGCGATAGTATATTGATAATAAGGCTGTCCTCGAGCGGAGGAGTCGAATTCTTGGACTCTCGATCCTATGTATAGAAATTCCCACTGACACGACGGTTGGTGCGCAGCTGCGGTTATAATTTATGATTAGGGCATTGCATGTGAGCGTACTAGTAGTTGTGATTACAGATTTATTTAAATAATCGATGCAGCATTCCGGCGATGCCACCCTCACCTCGATACTCCAGCGTAAGTATACTATAGTAGTTCCGGGTCAGCGTGTTAGATTAGTCGATGGTATGCCAGTGTACGCGTCCACGAATCAAGTTGAATCGAAAGACGGGGACCGCCGTGTCAGTGCGGAGTTCGAATGCGGTGGACAGGACTGAAGCGCCGCGAATTAACCATGTTATGTCGGTCTCGAATGTTGTAGTGGATAGAGTGCCATACATATGCCCCGAGTGGATGTGGACTTGTAGTTTTTTTTTCTGCGGTGGGGATTCCTATGGCCAGGAATGGCTTTGCGCCCTAAAATGAACGAGGACTTGAAATAAATTGAATGAATGTGGAATCAAGTCGGACGTTCGGGAATCTGAATGAGCCAGGCTCCGAATTGATGGACAATGATTTCAATACCATCGCCATTGAGTACTTTTTAAACCAAATTTAATGATGTTTAGTATTGCTTACCGCTCGAAGCAGCGAAATGCGATGCCCGAGTCACTTAGGTTGTGTCTGGAAGGACAGGATGATCTTCTTCGCTCTAACACGACGCGAATCTTAAATAAGTGTACAGAGGTCATCAGAAGTCTTGTGCTTGTTGAGGGGGTAGCAGGATTTGAAAATCAGAAATCAGTTGAAAAGTTTTTTTTGACCTCCCAGTAGACCCCCATGTAAGGAAGGAGGTTCCCATCCCTAGCGTCAGACTACGCCTCTGAGTCATGTGCCTAGTCACTGCCACCTGATGGGCACCTTCCCATTTCAGTCGATCACATCACCACCCTCTCGCATACACACCGTTGAGTGCAAACTCTCGACCTAGGTAGAAAGGTTAGCCAAAAGATGTACAATCTGTAGTCAAATCAAAAATGGTAGAAAGTTGAACAATCAATTTGGTCTGAAACTGCTACGAAAGTAGCAACAATCAGTGTTTGTTTCTGCGGACAAAGAATTATCCACAGTCATCTACCTGTGAAAGGACTCCCGAAAGTTCTTCTTTTCGACAGTCATTTCCAACAAGGAGAAAGAAAAAAACCCAGTTATAGCTGAAAGGGCCACCGAAAGAACATCTTTCAGCCCTACCCTGTTCCTTTGTTCATGGCAGGGACAGGGTAGGGCTGAAAGATGTTCTTTCGGTGCAGATTTCCTAAATTTAGAATTGTCTTTCCTTTGTTCTCATTGAAATTTGCCACTGAAAGATGGTCTTTTGGTAGTCCCTTCACAGGTAGGTGATTGTAAATAATTCTTTGTCTGCAGAAACAAACCCTGATTGTCGCCACTTTTGTAGCAGTTTCAGGTTAGATAAATTGTTTTACTTTCTACCATTTTTTATTTGGCTATGAATTGTACAACTTTTGGCTAACCTTTCTACTTAGGTCATAATTTTTCACTCAACGGTGTGATATCCTTTCGATGTTCCGATGTGGCTACAACACACTTTAGGTGTCATATCACTCGTACTTTATTCATTTACTAACTGATGAAGCCATTACTTAGGCCTCAATTTATAGTGCTGTCCACGAAAATTTGTGTATCATATTATATCAATATCATATTATGCTCTCTGGGGCCGAATCATATACATATTTATTATCTCTATATTATATACCATTCTACCACCCTCATTCAGTGATTTTTCACTCAAGTCCAAGTTCACCAGGGATCCCTGGCCGTCAGATCACGGTCCTTCAACCATCTAGATGACCTAGAATGAGGACATAGTGACAATGGGGAAATGTGAACTTCTCAACACTGATTTGGTGGCAGACCCAGAGCCATCCCAATATCAATCAGGGACTGAGACATTAAATTGGCGAGGAACTGGTGAGACTCCAGGTTTTTTAGAGGCTGGGGCACAGAAAGGATAGTGAGAAATATGCCAGGGATGTGCCCAGTGCAGGGTTGAAGCACCCACAATACAAGAATAATATGCATAATACGGTGGAGGTGGCAGATCTGGCAGGATGCCAGTTGGCATATCATATTATATCCTTTTCGTATCATATTATATTTTTCCAAATTCATATTATGAGGTCCGTCCTGAGGCAATATTATATTCATATTATTATGAATATATTAATATCATATTAATGGACAGCACTACTATCAGTGACTGGGGACCTGGCCACCCCAGGAACCTGGCCACTTGTGTTATAACTATGTTGAATCTTGCAGCAGACTCTATATGCTCCAATCAGTAGGCAAATGTATCGATGAGCTACACACACACCTCAGACCCTGCACTGTGTCGCCGCACTATCGTGGATCGCGAGCATGCCAAACACATTGATATACTCCTCCAACTTGCCATCGTGCGTGTCATCATCGTTATGCTGCATGGATCAGTGACCATAAAAGGGAGATAAGACAACAGACGTACACTAGGGCTTTCATACAGTGCTTGAGTTAAAGGCAAGGAGGCAAGTCTTTGGGCGCTCAAAGAGAGGGAGTTGGGAGTAAAGGAAAGACAAAGGGCATCATCAACCTGTGGTTCTGTGTTTGGCCTGATCGGAGTTGAGCAGAGTTTAAACAACTTGAGAAGAGAATTTCTGCATGTTACCCAATTGAGCCAGTCTATACTTTACACACCGCACTTGGCCTGCCCACTCACAATCAACTGGATTCAATCCCGATGGCCTATTTTGGGATGCTGGGTGTCCCTATGGTATTTCTAGTATACTTTGGTACAAATTCTTTGAGAATGTCAAGGAATGGCAACATTTTGTTGCCAATTGTTGGCCAATTGTCAACATTCCAGGATTGTCAAATTTTTGTAACATTTTTCCAGAAATTGGCAAAGGGGGATTTTCCTGATGTAGTATGTATGCACCACGTATGCACACACCCTCCCTGATTTCACATCTCACACTCCCATACCCACAAAAGCCCCAACACAAAAACCCAAAACACCAGACAGGCGAAGACAATGCACCATCAGGACAATTGGCCATGTGTGGTTACCAATGAGTGCAAAGGAGATGTGGATCTAGAAGAAGCAGGTGTCAGCATACATAATGTGAAAGGATTTGGAGGAAAGAGGGCATAGGTGTTGTGTGGCCAGGGATGGATGTGTCATATGGGCAAGGATGGATGTGCCATGTGGGTAAGGATGGAAGGAAGGAAGACAGATGGATGAAAGTGGAAAGTGGGGAGGGAAGGCATCACTGGCTGAAATACCTGGCCACTGAGGATGAGAGGATGGTGGATGGCACAAAGGTAGGCAGGGAAGTGTCATGCACAATCATGGGCAGGAATAATGGCAAGTCTAGCACATGGGGAAAGACAGACAGCAGGGAGTGAGTGGGAGGATGGAGGAGAGAGATGGAGCCATGGGGAATGGGGGCATAACAGGGAGGAGATTACACCGAGCGAGCGAGAGCACACAGATGAGATGGGGACAAGTGAGAAGTAACAGATGGCAGGACTTATCAGTGACATCCCCATCTTGTCTTTCCACCCACCCACCATGACTCTCCATCTCAGCACCCTCGCCAGCACATCAAATGTGTAGAACATGAGGGGCAGGAAGATCAACAGGGTGCAGATAGTAGGTTCGCATGGCAGGTGGAAGAGCGTGGGGAGGCGAGGAAGCTGGAGAATAGGTGGTCAGTATATGCAATAAGGAGTTGAAAGTATACAAGAATGAAGTCAGAATGAGTTTATGAATGAAGGGGATTGGAGGGATGTCTGTGCAACATGTCATGGGGGTTGAGGCAGGCAAGGATGGGGATGTCAGGAGTAAGGCTCCAACCTTTTGTTTTCCGTGTGTGGGACCCGGCACAATAAACGGAAAAGGTTACATACCGTTTTCAAACCGTTTAAAACAGTTTTACACGGGTTTTTTTTTGGGGGGAGGCACATATCAGCTATTATTAAGTCTAACCCCTGCCACAATCCAACGACGCCGGCTTGAGTAGTCCATCCTTTATCCACATTTTGGTGAGCATTGCAACCGAAATTGTCTCTGCCTTGAGCGAGCCATGGGATTCATGGCAGAGATGGTGCGCACTTGAAAACAGGTGCTCAACCGATACACTGGTTCTGGGGATTGCGAGGAAGTCGCGGGCCATTTTTGAAATAATTGGGAATTCGTGTTCGTGTTCCTGCGTAGAAGAAGATGAATGTTACCATTTGTGAAATACCAAAATTAAGAGAAAGTTACCTTCCACCATGCAAGTGGTGCATTGCGATCGCCTTGATAGTTCTTGAACACATTGAAAAAGCGCTTCAGTTCACTTTCAGAGACGACCTCGGGCACCGAAACGTCGTCAACATCGGTCATGCAGATATCATCGAGGAACAAGCCAAGTGTTCCGGGCTGGGACGGTTGTGCTGGGGCCGCGCGCTGGCGCGACCCGTTGTCGTTGGCGTGGATCTCCTGGTATGAGTCATAGACATGCTCAACTAATACCGCTACACGAGCCGTGCTCAGCAAGTCCGAGTCGTGCTCCTGGTCGATCTTCCGAAACCATTTAATTCCCAGAGATGGGTGAAGCACTGGCAGATGCGTCAAAGAACAGATGTGATGAAGGCGAAAGAATGCACATACATGTCGCAATGATATTAAGTCGGCAGCCGCAGGCCTTGACGTAGTAATCTTCCAACTTCTCGAGGCCTGCCGCCGCTGCTGTACAAGATAATGGCTCGTTGTCTTTGGCGAACCGAAGATGCTTGAGCATTCCCTCGTACATCGGGAGAACCCAGGGTAGAGTTGGTGTACCCGAGCGGGACATCTGTAGCGTTACCTGCGTGAAGATCTGCCGAAACGTCAAGATCGAACCCAAATTACGGAAAAAGAATGAACCTTGAGCAAGCCGCCCAGCGCTTCGAGAAGTTTCCAGTGATCATCGTCCAGGGAAAGCGGCCGCAATTCCTCGGTCTCAAAGACCCAAGTATCAATGGCCTGTTGTACCTCATGAGAGACGATTCTGAGGCAGATAAAAACTCACTTTCTCAACAGAAGTCCGTGCTCGATCATCGCGTGAGTATAATTCCAGCGATGTCTGACATCGCGAACGACCATGAGCGACGTGAGTTTCCGGCCCGACAGAGCCAGCTTGTCAATGTAGACTCTGGCAGCCATCATGCGGAAGCGCTTGCGACGCTGGGCTGAAGAACAGATCTTGGTCGTAATAGTTCGTAGCTATAGAGCTTTAGCATGGCGCAATAAAGATAAGGAACACTCACCTTTTGCAGCGGGGACATCTTCTTGAACTTGGCAGCCAGGCCAGTCAGCAAAATTGCCTCATCCTCTTCGGCGCCGTTATCATCAGACTCATTGTCAGCGAATACTTCCCGCTCCAGCTCATCGACAGCCGGATCAGTGGTTGGATCGTAATGGAAGGGTGTATTTTTGTTGGGGAGGTAGTCATCAGTGATGTCTGGATCTACACTGTCACCGAGTGCCGACAAAATCTTCTGCACCACCAGGTTTACCACATGCGCAAGGCAACGGGATTTGCGAGTTAGATGGAACAAATTGAAGGTCAAATTTCTCCTGTAGGAGCCGCGCCAAGGCGCGAAGCATAACATCATTCGGCGAGGCATTATCAAGGGCAACCGCTAGGAGGTAAATGAAATCTGTGAGTCTGATTTCATTCTTAAAAAATAAACAAACACTTATCTTTTCCAGTGCCTCGAAATCGTTCAGTCGCTTGGCAAGACCTAGCGCTGCATATTCACCCTCGTGCTCCTTGTCCTCGATAGGATGGAAGTCAAGAACACGTTCCATGAGCTCCCAGTCCGCGGTGATCCAGTTTGCGATCGTACCTGCGAACGTGAACGTCATGGCGCGCGTGGTCCAAGTGTCGGTCGAGACGGCAATTTTGGATTTTACTTTGTCCCCAGAAATTATTGTACTTAGTTCTTCACACAAACCGCAAAACATAGCTAGCTTGCTCTTCGCCTCTGCAACTTCCTCCAGAGTGCCAGTCTCTACAATGGTATTGAGGGCCAAAATCCAGTGGTGTATCACTTCGTTGCGAACATCCTCGGACTGTCTACACATAATGTGATCCTTGCTGAAACTGTTCAAGATTAATAATACCTCCAAAGAGGTGACTCTGGATATCATGACATATGGTGCCTCTGTCCCTTTGCATTGACGAAGATTAACTGCCGTGTGCTGCTACATTTTGCCCTGGGATTTGTGTGCTGTCATGGCAAATGCTGGAAGAATGGGGAGTTGTGTCTGCCAAATTGTTCGAGTCTTCTTTGAATGATAATGGGTAAAGTCAATACTCACAGTGTCCTCCAGAGCTACTACATGATGATCTGGGAGTCCTTCAATAATTCCTGGAGTTGTGTCGGGCGCTTCGATTACACAGGAAATAGGCCTTTGCTGTCCAACTTGAACTGCACACTCTTCAGTGTTCCAGAGCAGCCATTGACAACACCTCCAGGAACATCAAAATTCTGAGCAATCATTACCGGCATTCCAATGACCAGGGGAATCTTATCCAGGTGTTGGTTTGTCTGGCTGGAGTCCATACGATTCAAGTGATCAACAAGAACCTCATCCTCAATAGGCTTATTTCTGGACATCGTATCACTTGCATAATACCAGTGAAGGGTTCGTCCGGTCACATCTGCAAAGGCTTGAGCTGCTCGGACATTGAGAGTGTCTTTCGTAGCATTGTCCGGAACAATGATCGGTGCACGGTGCCATCGATCCTCAGTCCAGTCTATATTCAGATTGGAAAGGACCCGAGTGTTCAACAGCACATAATCATCATTTGTACATCTGCCTTCTCGAAGCCTACCAAGCAAAGCTAAATTTTTTTCATTTTCAGGGCCACTCTGACGTTTATTCTCATGTAGAAGTACAACTGTCTTGATCGAAAGCCACAGTAACTTTCCAAACACAATGTTCTGCTTCAGACGAGTGTCAGCAGTATATAGCGCTCCTGGCTGAATGATATTGGTGTACAATCTCTTTTGCCCAACTGGAGGAGGGTTCACTTTTTGACTTGCCGGATTGACTTGTGACAGCGCCAATTGACTTGTATTGACTTGCACATGGATTTGGGTGCACAAGTCAATTTGTTGATGCCACAAGTCAAAATAGTGACTTACAAGTCACAAATGTGACTTGTGCAAGTTAAAATGTCGGCGATGACTTGAGCACATTCCCAAAGCCCGCTAGCTCCAATTATTTTGTTCAACCCAGAAATTATACCCTTAGAAGATACTGAGGAGCTCAGATTATTTTCTGGGCAATTCCGGTAAACACAACCAATGTTTGCCCTCAAAAAATGTGTTCTCCGACTTCAACGATGCCACAGATCATTGACTTGGGTGTCTGAATGTACGTAGATTGACTTTAAATTGACCACATAGGCCTCCGATGGTTCTAGGATGTGTTAATAGCGGGGAATTTGAAGATAAACTCTTCATGGTGCGAGTTAGTGTAGTTATTATCAGCTATAGTAGAATTACTGCTGCCGTTGCATAGTTTCGAGCCTTGGAATCATCAGGAAAATTATTGAGAGTCATGAGGACCCCGAACTTCACCTAAGGGCCTCTGAAATGCCAAGTATGGCCAAATTCCCCGCACAAGCCATCACACATCACTCTCCATCTTTTGAGCCAGATACCGCCTTGGAATACCAGGTAAAGAACGACTCGACCCGTAATGTATCCGAAAATCCTGGGTCGAAGCAGCTGCAAGTCAGTTAGCCAAACTGCGTACCCGGTGCCAGAACAAGTTAACTTGCGGCCATTATTTGAAGGCTTGTCAACTGGGTTCAATTCTATGACTTCTTCGTCTTGCTGTTGCTTCGACCGACTAATTTTGTGGTCGCTCTTCTAACCAGATGATCAACGACTCAAAATTTGGAAGGTTCTTTTGGCCAACCAAGCTAACATGTGAACCACAAGTTAATCTCGGTTCAAGTTGACTGGCCTGAAAAGGGTCAACAATGATTGACTTGCTGATTGACGTGTTCATTAATTTGGAAGTGGGGTAATGGTGGATTTAAAAGAGCTGTGGATTGGACATGGTGATTGACTTGATAGTGGTGTAGTAAGGATTAACGTGCAACACACAAGTCCTACCGCATAAGCCAACTTTGCATCAAATTAACAACCACTAGTCAACTTGACTTCAATTTAACTTGTACTGCGGGGTTGTTGAGATATAATGATTGACTAGCCATTTTCAAGTTAACTACGCAAGTCAGTCCAGTAGCATGTAAAAGTAGCTGTGTCGCACTGCTGGACAAGTGCAAGTCAACTTTGGTGGAAGTTAACTTGTACCATTAGCTTATGATATGTTGTTTTCAAAACGACTTGGAACAACCTGGGACTGACTTCGCTCTGCAGAGGTGAGGATTATGCCAAGTCAACTTGTAACGTCCAAGTCAGGTTAACTTGTGACACAGTGAGCCTTGGCTTCAAGTCCACTTGTGCTGCACAAGGTTAACTTGGTCGGTAATAATTAACTTGTCAACTGACTTGTGTCCGTGATGAGAGAATGGGATTTAGTAGTTTAAAGGCAATACTTCTATTTAAAAGGTAAAGCTCATAATCTCCATTTGTATTTAAAAGTAGCAGTTTAGATTGAAGGTTTTAAAATTTTCTGCTGCTAATAAATAAGCTTGACCCATGCTGTCTGTTGGCTGGGTAGTGTGCTACAGGCATTCGAACATGAAAACTGCACAGTTGCACCAAAAATGGATGCTGGGAAAAAAGAAAAAAGAAATTGTTGCAATCCTCACCCATGCCAGATGTTCGTGTTGATAAGGTGTGTATCTGTACACACGTAAAAATCGCATTTTTGCGAGCTTTCACATAGCTTACATCTCTAAGTAAGACATAACCACTAGAGTACACACTCTGCCCTGGAGTGGTGAACTTAGCCATAGACTGCCGTAAGCCTGCAGGCACTACATGTTTATAGAGCTATGATGATACTTTTACAATAGGGTCAGATTAGTTCTGTAGACCTGCTGTGGGACACATATTTACTATGTGTGCATGATGTGATCAAAGGATTTGGTGGGAGGCAACCTGGCAAGTGAGAGATTGTGAGTTCAGATGATTCATAAGATTTGTGGACTGTGGGAAAGGATGGTTCAAGTTCGGCGGGTTGATTACATAATCGCTCCCACGGTTTGATAGATATTGAATGGACTTGTGTCCCCTGATACAGTTCCAGGGGAAGGAAGAGAAAACTATGGAAGTTGCTTCCCACAGAACAACAGAAATGGCAGAGACAGAAAGACTTGACTGAAGTTCTAGGGGAGGCTTGTACATTCTGTGGGTGAGATGTCTGTGGCTGTGCAGCATCCGCGGGTCGGTTCTAGAAGATTCAGTGGTCACGTGGTCTCAGTTCCGTGGGAGGATTCTGGATGATGCACACACACTTTAGATATGGAAAGGAATGAGCACGGGGAGCTATAGCTAGCTGTGGGAAGCTACAGTCACACTATGGCAAACCCACCCACGAAAGATTGAGTGACTAATAAGACATGACACTTTGGCAGGAGGGAAACTCATTGCTACCTGCAGAAAGGGGTCTAACCAACCCGTGTACCTGAGGATTAGAGTGGTGTGCTTACTGTTCCTTCAGCAATTTGGCTTGCTTAGAGATAGTATTGGGAACCCACACTTAGCTGGAGTGGACCTACCCACGGGACTTGTAGTTGCCAGGAGAGGTTGCTCTAATAAACCACTGACAGACCGAGGGATCGGGGGAAGCTTCCCGCATTGCTAATTTGATTGATATCAATGATTTCTTATCTCTGTTTAGTTGTTGTAAAGTGTATAAAAAGGTGTAGTCTACTTCATTTGTAGCAGCAGACCTCACCGCCAAAATATCAGGCTCTGAGTAGCTGCTGGATTAGAGACAGATTTAATAAAAAGAACTTGTTAAGCTTGAATAGCAATAACATTGGGATTGACTTGAGCGCTTCAGACAAAGCATTTATAGAAAGAGTCTTGCTCCCCGCAGAAGTACTCATCGCTTTAAGATTAGTAGCCAGCAGTTTGGTCCATAAGTGCTCTATAGATATCTGCGGGTCCACTCTTGTACACCATAGATTAGAAGTGGCACAGTTGCATTTCAACTCCTGGGAGCAGGAGCTCGGAGTTCTGTCTTGCCTGGTTCTTTTATTATTATATAAAAACCCAGTGTCACGCGCTCGTAGCTGTTCTCCCTGGTAACTTTAAGCTTGGGGTCAATTTACACTTGCTGTCCTTAGTTAGCTGTAGGCTCAGGTCGCTCAGTTCAAAATACACATACCTACCCTTCGAGCTGTAGAGCTCGGGAAGGTTGTGGGTCTGTTCTCGAAGCCACCCACCACTCCTTTTGGATTTTGGTTTAAAAGATAGAAAAAGATTATAAAAACTCTTGCACACCTCATTTTAAGATTTGACTGCTCTCCCGCAAGACTCTTTTGAATTGTGCACACTTTCTTGAAGGACAAGTAAAACTCCCCTACTGTCCCCCAAGCAAAAACAACCTACAGGTAGCATCTCTTTATTTAAGTTCCCTCCCCTGGGACTTATTTTTAGGGTGTCAGCACGAGATTTGAGATTTTTGAGATTAGTTGAGTTAGGTTGGTGTTGAGTTGGTTGAGTTTCTTGGGTTCGCTCAGACTCACTGTCACATTTTCCGAGCTCACTATTTTAGAGATTTTGATTTCACGGCTGCACCGGAGTGCACCGTTTCAGCGTGGTGGCAGGGCCCGCATGTTGGAGTCCAGGGGAGGTCAGCGGCGCTGGGAAAACCACACTGTTGAGACTTGGAGGGCCGCCAGGTGAGTTTTGGGATGAAGATGGCAGAAGCGCTTACATAAATAGGGGATTCAAGTCCAATGGTGCCAGCAATATATCATGGTTTCAAGTTTTCTTACATTCCAAACCTCTTGGGCACCATTACACATTTTCTGTATAGGGTGCACATCAGGAAAACCCCAGCGGCCCAAGCGGTGATTTGTGATGGGATCAAATTCCCTTTTTGGACATCCCCTCAACCACCAAAAGGAGCCCAAAGCAGAAGCAACAGCGGGACAGTGTGGAACGAGTGCAGCTGAGTGCATTGCAATTGATTTCATATCGGGTCTCACTACTACAATCCAGGTTGGGGATAATTTCCTTGACCGACACTCCAGGTAGAGAACAACCCTTTACTATGATATGAGGATGCAGTTATGCAGACAGAGTTTAGGTGGTAATTGCACAAGTTATAAGATTGATGTACACAACATTGGGCAGACCTTACAAGACTTGACTGTTGCACCCAGGGGGCCATGGGGTAAAGGGCTGTGCATGACCAGCAACCTATGTGACTGGGCTAATTTTGTTTTTGGGAACATACCTAGGGTAGCACAATGGTCTCCCAAGGTTGCTAGTGGTGCACGTGATCAGGTTGTCATTTATGGAAATCTTTTGGTTAGGACCACATTTGTCATAAGAAGTGATCTTGAGAGAGTATATGGCTTTCTAGGTATCCAAATCTATGACAGTGGTCACTTACAATGTATTTGATGTGCTTCACCCATACCCTTGTCTGGTGTTGGCAAGCAGCCACACATTTTTGGCTGCCAGTTTAGGTTGAAATTGGTTGGATCACTGCTTGTAAGCTTGTCCAAATGACACCAGACTTGAATCCCTTCTATTTTCACACCATTCAAACACATTTACAGCATCCCAGGTGGTGCAGACCACCTGTACATTTTTTTGTCTGCCAGCTCACACCAACCAAGGCGGTAGAAATTGCTGGGATCACATGCACCACTAGCAACCTTGGGAGACCATTGTGCTACCCAAGGTATGTTCCCAAAAGCAATTAGCCCAGTCACATAGGTTGCTGGTCGTGCACAGCCCTTTCCCCCATGCCCCCCTGGGTGCACCAGTCAAGTCTTGTAGGTGTTCTCTGACCGGACTCATGCAGACAACTCGCACCGAGGAAAAAGAAGACTGGCACAGTACACCAAGACATGATCTGAATGCGACTACTTCCCTAAAAAAACCAGAGCAAGAAAAATCTACATCGCGATCAGGCCTCAGTCTCTGGCTTATCCTTGGCCAAAACAGCATCTACAAGTGCTTGTGTACTGGCACGCAATTTAACCGGGAAGTCCTCTATGTCAAGCACCCATTTGGACGTGGGTGGTGGGATCCCAGAGTCCTCGATGCCAATTGCGTACCGGAAAGGTGTCAGTTAGCAGCTCATCTGTATCCAACAAAAATACACATACATCATTCAGTGTGGTCGCCACAGACTCGTACACACAGTGAGTTTTGTTGGTGGCAGCCCAGAAGACTTGTGGCTGTCCCACGATGGTACAATGAGCAACTACCCCTTCGGGAACAGGGTCCCATTAATTATTAAGTTGACTCACCATGGCAGGTTGACCACCATCACTCAACAGAGTGAGGTACTTGCCGACGGCAGTGCAGTCTTCCTGCATGGCGCTCCAGATGTCAGCGAAGCCCTGGATCTCCTGCCCAATATCCTGTGTGGAGTTGGCGATCCCCGCAAGCATGTAATTGGCCTGAGAAATCTGAGCGAGCCCAGCCCTGAGCTCTGCAATCTCGTTCTTGTCTTCTTGAATTGTGTCGAGTGCATCTGGAATTTCCAATCAGCAATTAAGTGCTTGGTTGAAATTGGGCACTGTGCATACCTGCCCGCTCATTGATGAGGATCACCAGTCCCGCCGTTTCCAGCCTGAGCACCCCGAACCCCACACCCTGCATGATGGTTAGAGAGCCGGCATGTGTGAAGCAACCAGAGGCACGCAACAGAATAATGGCGGCAAATTGCAGGAATGCGATGAGAAAGCCAGCTGTAGCCACGACCGTCAGGCCCATGGCGACCCCAAGAACAATCAGCCCGATGTTGTAACTGGGTAACTTCGGTTAGCAGTGCAGTCAGGAAATAATTGTACTATTACTTGTGAATTTTATCCCGCAGCTCCGAGATTTCTGTGTTCAACTGGTCGATCAGCTGTTGATCCGTGGAGCTTTGGGCAGCCGCAAAGGTCGCAAACGAAGCCACAAAATCTGTGATGGAGTTATTTAGTTGGATAAAGGCCTCGGACATAGCCTGTGCTTGTGCCGCCAGGTCACCGGCTATCTGAGATAAAAGAAATCAGAGCGTTGTAGATATGGATACAAATTACATACACCCTGATACTGGTTGAGCATGTTCACTGACATGTTTGTGGAGATGGGACCAGACATATTGGTCACTAATGACACGATGATGGTGGTAAATTCCGTGCAATACAGAGCTGTGTTCGTGGCTGTGGTGCGGGAAGCCCAAAATATATTGGTCCTATTCTGTAAATATTGAATGTCAGCAACAGTGTTGCGCTGATATCCTCGCCACTACCAACCTGGTTGATTGCCTTCCAGGTCGGCGCAAATGTGGTGTTACCGTCGAGATTTTCCCCGTCGACGACCAGTGGTTTTGCGTGGATCTGGCTGAACAGTTGCTAAGATACATCTGAGTAGGAGATGCTGTGTGGAGGACAAATGTATGATGGACATCGATTGCGACTACGTTCTCTGTCACATTGCGAATATCGGCTAGGAGTTCCTCCTGGCCAGCATCAAAATTGGCGAAAGAGCACTGCACCACATAAGCTGTCTCCAGTTGCAAGTTGGTGAGGTTGGTGGAGTTGGGAATCTGTGAGCCATCCTGGTGCGTGAAGAGGCTGGTGTTGTGGGCCCTGCGGGGAAGATGATGGCTTGCTAAGTAGGTTGCGGACGTGAGCACGAGAGTGGAAAAAAAGATGCTGAAGGTAGAGGGCTGTAAGTGAAACCGGTATCACGCGGGATACAGATGTGAGTGCACACAGTTGTAGCACGCGTTAGAGTAGTGTAGCGAGTTGGTGTTACCTGTTGGCAACACAAATAAGAACAGATTCGAGAATATTGGGATCATAATCCTTATATAATCGGTCCAACACGGGGAACTTTCACCAAAAGAAGCCTTTGGACAAGAGCAAATCTTTGTACGACGTGAACTTAGGAATATCACTAAGTTCTTATGACTGCTAATCTAACTATTGACTCAAGCTCAAGCGTTAAAGCAATGTGAGACAGTAAAAGTGGAGTTATAGTAATCTAATCAGTGAGCGCGGGGCTTCACTAAGGGATCACACAGGGGTTGAAGGTTCAACAGGTCAGTATATTGCAGTAGATGGTAAGATGCCTCACAAGAGGGAGGCAATCCTCTTATAAACTACATAAGTGAGTCAGATAATCATGACTCACAATGCTATGTCCAGGCGATGTCGAGGCATTGCTTTGGGAGTCATTGATCACGACTCGGAACCATTTGATCAATAGAGTAAACAAAGGCAAACAAACGCGTCGCGTCCAAGAATGAACTAATTTCTTGGAGGACTGTGACAATATAAGTACATGGAGGCTTCTTATACATAGTAATTCGATTAGATAGCCAGCGAAAAATAGATACAACAGTATATCCATCACAAGGGCTTCATTCCGTTTGTGGGACAGTGAGGAAGAGTTCTCTGTTGAGGCAAACCTTGAGATTATCCGCCTTTAAGGTGCCTCCGAGTCGTGGACCGAATCGAACCAGGCCCAAAAGCAAACTCCACCGGGATCCTCGCCTAACGGACCCGTACCCATTCAAACAGCTCTTTCAGGTCCGGACTGTCAGGGACGCGATGCAGATGCATAAGTTGAAATCGGACATAATGTTAGAGGCCTGAGGCTTCCAACTACGGATGGAACCAATGTTTTGGGTTAATTGATCGGTTGGGCGGCCAATTTACGCGAATCCTGGGAAGCAGGGGTGAAAAAGTCAGAGTTGTCGGGAACACCACCACGGGGCATCTCGATGTGGGTGATAGGCGAGACACCGCATTTCCGAGAGGAGTGCGCAAGGACCCCTGATAATACTTAGGTGGGATGGCCTGATGCAAATGTCAAAAATTGGAGATTTTGGCCGCCAGGCCTGGTCAGAATCCTGACACAGTCAGCGTTTGAGGCCCGAAGGCCTGGTCCGAATCCTGGCAAAAGCGCGCCAGCGGGAGATTTCTTTTGAAAAAGGGTCGTGTAGCGCCGATTTGGGGCGGAAAAATGGGCCTGATGCGGAATTCCTGACATTATTGGCCGAATTTTTGCTGTTAGACCTGTTCGAATCTTGACAAAATCTTCAAATCGGTCAGAAACGTTTTGGCTCCAAAAAAAAACGGGGTCCTAGTGCGCATGGTTTACGTCTGAGTTGCATGAATGGGACTCTGACGATGCGCTAAAATAGTGAAGATTCGAATGCTCACTGTGCCTCACAGATACTGAAGTGGGCCCGTTTGCTCGGAGCGAAGCAAAGTCTTGTGACGGCAGAGTGACGCGTGACCGGGCCCTTCTTCCCGTCCACGTCGTCAAGAGGCACCGTCAAGTTGATGGTTTGTATCAATCATACCACGACGTACAGGATAACAATCAGCATAAATTGTGCATATGGAAATTGAATACTCTCTCATCGCGTCATTCATTTACAGGCCCATTTTTAGATCTCCGGCATAATTTATTGCGGGGCATCAATCCGATCCGTCTACTTGTCTCAGGATGCGCTCAAGACGCGCTACCTTTAAACCATCCATCCGAATATATCTCCATCTATTCATTGGCGGTGACGGAATAGATTTCAGACGTGTTGTTCTTGGCCACCGGATGCTCAACGTATACAGTATGCATTCCCATTGTTCGGCCGACCAACCCATCTTCGCTACCACTGGTTCGACCTGTTGTTGAGAATCCGTCCCGACTAGCCGCATCACTCTCACGGCACCCGCGACGTCATTTGTGCTGTCAACAGAGTCAGTCACAGCTGTTAAAACGTTGATTCCTCCGTTATCAGACATAAGTGTCGACCGCACGAATGGGTAAATTTATTCCCAGCTCCAAACGGGAACTCAAACCAAACGCGGTTCACGGAAAATGGGATGGATAATCTCATCCAGGGAGATCGCGTTGGGGGCTCCACTTCACCGGGGGTACAGTACACAGTGAGTGTTCAACTATCTCACTATCTTAGAACATTTAAAAGATCACCGGAGTCCCGTTCGTCCAGCTCCGAGTCAAACATAAACGATGCGCACGTCTTCTCGGAAATGCATCGCCTATCACCCACCTCGAGATGCCGCTGTCAAGCGGTGGTGTTCCCGACAACTCTGACTTTTTCCGGCGTAAATTGGCCGCCCAACGATCAATTACTGTACAACACGGAAAATATTGGTTTCATCAGTAGTTGGAAGCCTCAGTCCTCTAACATTTATGTCTGATTTCAAACCAGGAGATTCGAACCCTGCATCGCGTCCCTGACAGTCAGGACCTGAAAGAGCTGTTCGAATGGGCACGGGTCCGTTAGGCGAGGATCCCGGTGGAGTTCGCTTTCGGGCCTGGTTCGATTCGGTCCACGACTCGGAGGCATCTTAAAGGCGGATAATCTCAAGGTTTGCCTTAACAGAGAACTCTTCCTCACTGTCCCGCAAACGGAATGAAGCCCTCTACCTTCAGCATCTTTTTTTCCACTCTCGTGGTCGCGTCCGCAACCTACTTAGCGAGCCATCCTCTTCCCCGCAGGGGCCACAACACCAGCCTCTTCACGCGCCAGGATGGCTCACAGATTCCCATCCCGACCAACCTCACCAACGATGAACTCGTCAGCTGTTACGAGGCAGAGTGCTCTGAAGTTAATTCCGCAACAGGGCAAGCGGCGATCCAGGTAGGGTTCCCTCGTTTAATCCATGGGTCTGGGCTCACACATTGAATACTAGGCAGATATTCAGGCGGTGACAGCCAACTCCGTCGCAATCGACGTCTGTCATTCTACCCTCCCACAATTTCGTACTCATCAGTGTTTTAGCAAGCATTCAGCCAGATCTACGAAAAGCTGTTGGTCATCGACTCGGAGAATCTCAACAATGGAACCTTCTTTGCGCCGACATGGAACCTCACCATGCGGGTCGGTGTATTGGCGACGATCAGTGCAACTCGTCGCTGATGTTGAGTTTGCAGAATTGGACTGATATATTGTGGGCAACCCGCACCACCGCCACGAACACGGCTGCATATTGTACCGAATTCACCACCGTCATCATGCCCACCGTGGCTAACCACAGTGCACCGGTTCCCATAAACGACTCCGTGCAGCTGCTGGGCGAGTACCGCGACGTATATATTTTCCCAACACATGCACAACACTCTGATGATTTTTCCAGATGGCGACTGACCTCGAGAACGAAGCACAGGCTACATCTCAGGCCTTTAGCAACCTCAATAACACCATCATGGATTTCACCGCTCTGTTCGCGACCTTTGCGGATTCCCAAGACTCTGCGGATCACCAGATGATTGACATCTTGAATGGCGACATTGCGAACCTCCAAACACAAATAGACGGGTACGAACAGCGCAATTACCATGCTACCTCACTCACCCGCGCACCAGGTATAACACAGAACTTTCTCGCCTTTCGAAAGCCTTGGAGATCACGGCCTTCGCCACAGGGGCTCTCGCGCTCCTCCCCGGCGCTGGCCTCCTATTTGTGGTACCTCTTTCTGATCGATTAAAGCCTCATCGACTGTCTAAAGACCATCCAGGTTGCGGGAGCTGGTGCACTCATCGGAGAGGGAGTGGAATGGGATAAGGTGGGGGATGAGCGTTCAGGTACGCACTGTGAACAATTCAACACCCACCGATACTCATTGATCCAGACGCGACAAAATTGCTTCACCAGGACCAAAGCGAAGTCGCACAGCTGCAGGCCCAGCTCAATGTTATTGATGGGGCTAAGTACACGCTCTCGGAGATCCAAAACTCCACATACAATATGGGGCAGCAGCTGCAGGGCTTCACATCCATCTGGAACGCAGTGAGAAGCGACTGTGATGCCGTTGCTGAGTACCTCAAGTTCATAGGTACGAATACCTCGACTATCTTGGTAAGCAAAGTCGGAGCCCGGTGCATGAATGGGCTTGCAAGTTGAGTTTCTGATGCGGTTTCGGGACAGCCACTCATCTTCTGGGGAACCGTCAACAATATTGACTGTCTGTACGAGTCCATGGCGACGGGGCTAATTAATGTATGTACCATGCCCTTCCATACAGCTGTGCGCTAATTGGAACCCTTCCAGTACTCCATTGGCATCGCGGGTTCCGGGATCCCACCTCCCTCGAAGCGGGGACTTGACATGGAGGACTTCCCGGCCAAGCTCCATGACAATGTAGAGGCCCTCGTAGCGGCTACTTTGGCCAAGGACAACGGAGCTGGTACATGAGCACCATACATAGCCGCTTCACATTTCTTTGTCGGATTTCTAGGGTCTCTCGTTAGCTTCTCTGTTTTCGAGATAGTGTTTCACTCTGGCTCGCAGCTGCAAAGATGAACGCCTTGCGCCGCATTCAGTAGATTGAGGACATTCCTGGTAATTCTAAACCTAATCAGCGAAGGTTCTAACCCTGGACCCCTGAACGGTGCGAGCTAAACCATGAAGTTAGTCAAAAATCAACCCCCGGATGCGACCGCTTTCGACGCTTTGTTTCAACATCAGCCCCAAGCTCCCCGCGAACGCTTCGATGGCGAGCATCGTCGGCGTTGATACGCGGAGCCCGGGGTTGAGGCCGCTGTGGAGAGGGGACGTGGTCGTGGTGAAGACGCGGGAGTGGCCTGGTGACGGAGGGCACATGGATTACGTCGATGCACCACCACACGCCATGGAGCTTTTCACTGCCCATTTCATACCGAATTGGTATAATTCCGACGAATGGCGAGACCTTATCAAAGTTGAGCAGAAATGGAGTAGGTATTTCTTGGGTCCTCGTGAATACTGCTCAAGGTGTTAGTTATCAGACGAATCCATGCCCGACACGAAGGGATATGGTGCGCTTAACTAACCTCAGGTATACGCTGCCGGACTGAACCAGAGTGTCAGACAAAACAGCCCGCTTGATCGATCGATTGGAAGCTACGAGTTGTTCATCTTCCTTCGGTGCATTTACCCAACCCTGACACGCCAGTAGAGAGGAAGCAAGCTGAGCGTTACCAGTTAGACAAGGTCGTCGTTTGCGGTCGTTGCAAGCTCGATGGCGCGTCGATTCGAGGGGGGCTGCGTGTTTGTGGAGGCTGCCGAAATGAGAAATATTGCTCCGAGGAATGTCAGAAGTTGGCATGGAAGGAGCACAAGGCCCTATGCACGGCGCGTAGGGAGGAGTCGTGAGGAGAGATGAAGCTGATGGATAGCGGGATAAATCTAGGTTATCGAAACCAATTTCAGACACGACCAGCAGATCCGGGTGCACAGAGAGTCACTGAGCTTAGGAATTACGGTCCATTTCCGCTGAGATGTACAATCATTGAGATCCGACTCGATCGACCCAGGATCGCACGGGATGAAAGGCGACGGCAGCAGGGGGAAATCACTGCTGACCAGAAATGTGTAGTTCTATTCCACAAGATACCCCACGTTCAAGTAGAATTTTAACCGCGCGAAAGAGAGATCATCGAGAAGAGGACTGAGGGAGTATCGAGCTGGGGTGCTGAGTCTGCTGACTCATGATGATGTAGAGAATATGATCAGAGCAGCAGGACCGGTTCCTTCGAGATCCCACATCATCACAGTGAAAGAATAGCTATACATCCTTCCTACTTCCCTATAAAATATAGCTGCCTTGAGTAACCCCAACAAAGGGAAGGCTATCGAATAATCCACAGCGAAGATTGTGTACGGTGGCGTTTCGAACATAAGATCAGCTTCAGTATGAATGGATCATCGGAGATTCACACTGAGGAGAAATCGTCAAGTCCAGGGACAGGAAGTGGATATCAACGTCCAAACGTTCGAGTCAGCATCGAAGGTGCAGAAAGGAATCATCGTTCGTATTGTATAGAGAATCTCCACGATATTCAAGCCCCAATGCGCAGGGTTCATCCCATTGAAGTTGATGAGCCCGGCCGGTGCTAGTCCACAGCGCAATACATCGCAGCGCAGCGCAGGGCCGAAACTACAGTCCTCCTGTGCATGGCACCACTGCCACTGCATCTCCAACTCCGAAGCGGGACACGCCAATGAAGGTCACGTCGACGCGGCGGTGGGGATGTGCGCGATCGAGGAGAGCGGTGACGGGAACCACTGGCAGCATCAGTCGTATCGCGTGCAGTCGGGGCGAATAATTGATAAGCGGTCGCTGTGCATATGCCAGGCCACAGGGTTCACGAGAGGGTCCGACTCCACGAAAAAGGGCCAGACTACAAGCCAAAGAGACCCACCCCAGAGCGTCCGTGATGCAGAGCCGGCGCCAATCGGCGGGTGTCAGTCCACCGCTTGCGAGTACGCTTAAGTCAGCGACGCGAGGCGCTGCCCGAACCTCCGCGCCAGCAGCCGCGAGCAAGAAGGAGGCTTGTTTGTAGCCGGCATTTGATAAGTATAAGAAACCAGAGTGTCATGTGACAGCCAAAAAAAAAAAGGACTTGCATTGGACTCGGAGGCTCGAGTCGGAGCGCACCAGAGCCTGTTTCCTTCCTCGATACTTTTTAGCGCGACATCTGATGCACCGACGAGCGTTACTCGCGCAGGTCTGGAGCGTGAGGACAAAAACCAAATAGTCGGCCCCTTCTGGTAGAACGAGAACTAAGGGTGGGCAGGATGCCGGGAAATCATCAAGAGCGTGGTCTGAAGCGCCGATGCCAAGCGAAACACAACACGACCAAACTCGTCGTTGTTGGCTGTGACAAAGTGACGGCTCAAACCCGAGCTACCTGGACTCTGCGTGAGTCCATCAATAGCGTTCACGAACGCCTATGCTACTAAGTTGTCGTGCCTCCTCACTCTGCGTACAGCCCTTTGAATGTGAACCCCAGCTAGCTGTGCCTCAGTATGTGCCTCACGGACGGGGGAGATGACACTCAACTTTCCCTCAGGCCAAATCGGCCGCGAACGAACGCACGATGGCGCCCATCCTCTCTTCTCACACTGGAAACCCGATTCTGGCACTGTCGTGCCTCCAGTGGCCGCGGACGGATCTGTAATCGGCCTTATTGCGTGCGCCTCGCGCATGGTGGAATTGACACCACATCCGATCCTTCTTCCGCATGGACTTGTCTTCATGCTTTCCGTGCCAGTCTTGCGCTTCCCCTCCATCATCGCAAGCGATCTCCTCAAACCTGTAGCAGCTTGTCATATCCTGGCGAACTCGCCTCCATGTGTGAGTACTTTCACGCTCTGCGTATCCAACCATGCAATCTATCTGCGCTAATCCGATTATTTTGCTCCAGCTAGGGACAAAGCACAGCCCACCTAATCAGACGCGATTACCCTGGGGACGGCGAGTGGGGGAGACGACGAAGTGCGCAGCCGCGAGGTATGCCCCTCATCCCTCCTTTGGCGCGGGCCGACGGACTAATCTCACTCTCAGGTGCTGGCTGAGGCGTACACCGCGTGTCTCCCATAATGTACCATCATCCATGTACGGCTCATATATATTGGAGTACCGCGCTCATTAGGCACCTTCCCCGCACTCCGGAACTGAGCGCATCCTCATAACCGCGAGGAGATGGCCCTACTGGAGACTCCCAGTCGCGCACCGGCTGAACCAGATGCGCCCAAACTTTCATATAATTTTCCACTAGAAAGCAGCACTCGAGAACCGAGTTTAGAAGAAGGTGTGATCTTATCTGTTATCTCACAAGTTGAATAATTTTCAATAGGAACTGATATTGACAGCGAACACACATAAGCGTAAACTATTCGAGAGGCAAAAGGCGAGTTATCGGAGGACTACTTCATACCAAGCTGCTCGAAGGTAACGGAGTGGCCTCCCCCTCCGCACTGGTATCCCGTCGCGGTTTTCTTAAACCCGTATCCTGCGGGGCATGGAGTCAACCCAGCTTCGCCATCGTTTCCTTGATGAGGTCCTGCATGCCCTCGTCAGCGTTGTCAGGGGCACTGGCCACACTGGGCTTCGCCGGGCCGCTCTGCGCGGCAGCCGCCGCCGCCGCCGCCGCCCACGCTGCTCTTTGCTCGTCTTTAAACGATCTGTCCTCCTCTCTCGCCTTCTGCGCTTCCGCCCTCTCCGTGCGCTCCTCCTCCCTCGCCTTTTCCGCCTCCTCCAATCCCTTTCGCACTTCCTCCCTCGCCTGTTGTTCCTCGGCCCTCGCCTGCTTCTCGTCCTCCCTCGCCTGCTTCTCCTCCGCCCTCGCTTGCTTCGCTTCCTCCCTCTCGGCCCTCTCCTCCGCCTCCCGAGCCTTCTTCTCCGCCTCCTCCGCTGCCTTTTTCTCCGCCTCCTCCTGTGCAATCCTCGCCGCCTCAGCCAACGCCTTCAATTCCACCTCCGCCTTCTGCCACGTCGCGGATACCTCCACATTTAGACTCCGAGCAGTCCTCGCGGTGGGGTACTCAGCGACATGGAAGACCAAATAGAGAAGCGAGCCGTCAAAGACGCGGACGTTGGGAGCGAAGTGCTGGTTTTCGACGTAGTGGCTCCACTGCTCGTCGCCTCCGTTGCACTTTGCCCCAAGCGTGGTCGAGAGACGCAGCGCCGCATCGTGGTCGATCATACGGGGCGCGTAGCCCGTGACGTTCTTGTAGATCCCGAGGTCGACAGCGTCGGTAACGAGGCGCTGGGGCAACGGCGTGGTGGTGAGGACCGTGTCGGTCTGGACGGTGGTGTTGCCCGCGTCGAAGGTCGTCGCGTACTTGATCATGTAGCTGACAGAGAGGAGTGTCGCGTTCTTGTTCGGCGGGAGGGGCACGGGGATGCAGATGCTCCAGGTGTCGATGCAGCGCGTATTGACAGAGAGCACGGGTTCCTCGCGGAACGACGCGTAGGTGTACAGCAGCTGCTCGTCGTCCTCTTTCGCAGTCTGCGGCGGGTAAGTGGTGAACTCGCCCATTTTGGCGGCCAGGACTGGAAGGGCAAGTGCGCGCGCATGGCCGGGCACGACGGCCGGAGTATGAGCCGTGGGGAGGAGAATGGGCGCTGGCGCGAAAGTGGTGGCAGGCGCAAAAGTGGCGGTTTGCGCAAAGCCGGTAGTCGGCGCAAAGGTGGTCGCGGGCGCAAACCCGGTAGCTGGTGCAAAACCGGGAACTGGTGCAGACGCGTTAGCAGGTGCGCAATCGGTGGCAGCTGGTGCGCAGGCTACCTTGTGTATAAGCGGGAGCAGGTCCGGCGTTCGCAGGCATAGAGTGGGTTTGCCAGCTCCCACAAGCGGTCGTAGGCATGCACTGAGTTTGCTGTGGCTTTGCTGACATTCTGTAGAACTGCTGTAGGTGTTGAGTTATTCACCTAATCCTCGAGCTGCTTTTATATCCCGCCCTGCGCTTTTCAGCCTCCGGAGTTGCGAATTCCCGCTAGAACAGTGTGCACTGTCAACTTGACATCTCACAGGAACTGATGAGGTGGGGCGGATGATGGCGCATGCACGGCAGAGAACGGCGGGAGAGTACTCCGAGCGGGTGAGACCCTGCACATGCGCACATGACATCGTACCGACAGGCCGGGACTGGCAATCCGTCTATCATACCGCCATCCACCCAGGCCATTCTGCTTGTCACTGCTCTGGTGATGGCAGCCGGGGTTTGTTCTCCTCCGGTGTCCTATGTTAGGCCTTTGAATTGTGTGCGGAAGGCCTCCAACGCAGGTCAAGATAGAAGCAGAATTGCGAACCGGCGGTAGATACTTACACCCGACGACACGTCCTACGCACGGTCTCTTGCGACGTCTCCTTTGGAAGCCGTCCTACACTGCCCGATTTCAAGGTTGTAGTTCTTCTCACCTTGAACAACCGGACCGATCAGGGCACATGACAGATCTTTAGTCTTCATTCCTGCTGTCATCCACCTGAATTTCCTGTGAGGAATGGCATGGGAAATTCTGGCGTCGGGAACCTGTAGTTAGGTCGGCTAGTTATGTTCTACAGAAATTACTGTATATATACATCCGACATGTTTACTGCTGTTGAGTCAACTCCAAGCCAACTCTTTCGTTCGCGCATGTCGAATTTTTATAGGCCAGTGCAACTTGGGACTGAAGTTGACCCCAAAATCTTGGACGTCAAGATTCCAGGGACCATTTCTGTTCTCCGATCCAGCAGAACTTGGTCGAAGGGCAGTCTTCACCGAAGCGACGAGGCCGATCCGCGAAAACCGGGGAATGCATAGGGAACGGGAGCAGAACAGTGGAGTGATTGGGGCGCCGTAAATTGGCAGTAACAATCTGCCGTGTGGACGGGGGAAAAATGGGCCAAAACATTACCACTCTAGCGTTGCTAGATTGATCAGTTGTCGATATAGATGGCGCAGCGGGCGGACAATGACAATCAAAAAGTTTCCGCAAAATTAACATCGGCTATCTCCCCTTGTTCAGATCTTATACATCTTTTACGTTGGGTATATAATGACTTGAGATCGGGCGAACAGCCTTTCGGCACTGGGATTTCCACTTTCATATTATCCTAAGCGATCGCGATTCTGTTGAAGCAGAGAATTTGGCAGCCACTAGAAGTTAAAAGATCGGCTGGGAATGGAATCTGAGACATGAGTCTTACCAGAAAACTGGAAAGGGGGAGCGAGAAAGGGAGAAAGCCCGTTCTGTACACACAGGAAAGACAGCGGGTAAAGTTCAAATGTGATCATCACGTTGCTGGGCCAAAATCGGATTCAATCAGATAACATAAGGGACCCCAGATAAATTACAAGCAACTCGGAAAACTGTTTACTGCCCCTGTGTGGTCCTCTCGTACGAATTAAAAGGTATCATCCTCCTCGGTCGATATTTCCGAGTCGCAGACAGACATGTACTCCATATGCGAGTCCGTCGAATACTGCGGCACTTCTGGGTGAAGATCCGTCAGCGGTATGGCATCCAGCAGTGGTGCATGAGAGTCCCAGAGCGAACCCGCAAGTCCGAAAGCAGAAAGCAGCTGTCTCCCTATTCCATCAATTGCGCCAGGTTGGATATGAGATTTTTTGTGCTGACTGAACAAAAAGTACAAGATGTTTGCTCAAAGAACATGGCAAAGCTGCCATTCACAAATGTCCAGAAGCCACTCATGATGGATGTATCTGTGCAGTCCTGGACAAGCTTGATCTGCCAAATGATATCACCCCGTAGATGTAGATGCAGTGATACACTATCCAGTCCAGGATTTGGGGGAGAAGGGTCCGCTTGCAAAGTGAGAAGTTTGTACATGGTGAACATTCTAAATGGCTGACATGAGATATTAGAGATACTGCCATCTGACTTCAGAGCCAGGCACCAAGCTTTGATCGGACCCACTTGCATGCACACCCTCACTCCGACCACCTAAGCAGCCAGCCTGTACTTCATTTAGTGATTTGTTGGCTTGTGCTCTTGGATGTGTCGTCATGTCAATGGTATTACAGTGCATGATTATCCTACTCCTTGGTATTATTAATTGGATGATTAATGCATTAGTGAGCAAGTTGGTAATTGAAGTGCTTGTAATTGAGAGTGCATAGTCCTTGGAAAGGCAAAAGTGCCATTTCCTAGGCCAGCAAAATTGGCAGCTTATCACTGACTCCACATTGATCACAGCTGGAAGGGAGATTGCATGTTCAGCAATTAGAGTACAGATTCATATGGTATGGGCAGGGTGGGGTCAATGTGTGCACGTATTTTGAGCAGGTTTCAGATGGATCAGATGTTGGATGGGGGGGTGTTGGTTTTATCTTGTGAACCTTGTAAGATATCACTCTTGGCTGTTAGGCCTTAGGTTACAAGCTCATGAGGAGCTCTACTGTATGTATTGTATTTATATCAAAATCCTAGTATTCCTGTATGTTCTGGCGGATTCCATTGAGCTCCATATCAGTCAGCATCCTTGGGCATTGCCTCGGGCTTGTGCTGGATTGCTAATCTCCAACAGGGGGGCTAATAAATAATCTTTCAGAGCTCAGGCTGTATGTCAGTTTGTTTGGCATTGAGGAGGGCATGGTAGTGCCCATGGGCTGTGGACAATGCTGCAGAGGGAGTTGCGGAGGAGCTTGTGTCCACCTCTAAACAATCGGCATCATTGTGAACAACCAGCAAGCATGAAGTGCAGAGGCAAGATGGACCAATAGATGCAAACCGTGCCAGCATTGGGAATAATTGTGAAGAACTGGAGCCTGTTGGGGTGCCTGCAGCTTGAATCCGGTAGGATGAGAGCTGGAAGCTGCCTGTGTAGACTGTCTTGATCTGGAGGGCCCAAGGGCCTTAAGTCCACCATCACATTCCACAGGGGCTTCGCATAGTGCGAAAAAACCAACATCAGATCATTTTGTTACCCATTTTAGAGTTAATCACACCCCGAAAGTTATTCATGCTGTGAGTAACAGTTATTCACAGGTTATTAACTGTTATTAACAGTTTTGTTACTAACAGCTGTGATCAACTCTCTCCAGAGTGTCCCTGTTAGTAACACTTGTTACAAACTCCTGGGGAGTTGTTCACCGAGCCCTAGGCCATATATGGCTGTATGATGCTGTCTGTACTTTTGTAACATCTACTGATCTAACCTTCACCACTTACCTACAAGATATGTTCTCGCTGTTTGTCCACCCACCAGCAACTCCCAAGTAGTGCTTGATATGGCTGGTCAGGTGCTTCTGGAGTCAGTCCGATATCCGAACTCTATAGATGTCGTTGGTAAAGCGCTACAAGACAACTGTGGATGGCGAGTTATTGAATGCATCAATATTCATGGCAGGTCAGTTGATTTTGAACCATTTCAATCATCATCCTGACATCATGATGTATCAACAAAGAGCAAATATGACTCGGACTCATATACGAAAGGGATGGTTGAAGTAAATGACGAGAGTAGGATAGGTTGTCGCAGGACTCCGATCCACGAAGGCCCTGTGAGCCACCACTATGTAACAAAAACACTTACGGTGATTGTAAGTTACGGCAATAAGATGGCATCAGACTTTTGACATTTTTGCTGTGGAGTTGTACAACCCCAAACAACACCAAAAAACAGCATGAAACCTCGCAATGTCACTACTCACAACAGCTGTCCCAATTTTGACAACCTCAAAAAAAAAAAGAAAAACCCCCATTGTACTGGGGAGGTAGGTAGGTAGGTAGGTAGATTTACACAGCACGGTTCTGCTTAGGAACACCGGTTTCCAGAAAGTGTCCCGATGTACACACACTAATTATACATCATTGTTCCTGGGCCTCTCTGTATCCCCGAAGTCGAGCTCACGGTCGCAGCCTTCAGTCGAAATGTCCAACTCGCCGCGGTAGAGCTAAAAGAATACAAAAAAGCAAAAAATAAATAAATAAATCAGCACATCAATCCGGGCCGGCCTCCTCAAGCAACCAATCGAAATACCGGAACAGCGTAAAAAACCTCGAAGACATCAAACATGTACTTGGCAACCAGTGCAATTGTCGATCTCGGATGACTGATGGCCTTGAGAAACTCTGTATTTGAGAGTTCCGCCATCCGGCGTTGTAGGTCTGGTAAAGTGGTCCAGAGTTCTGCAAGAAAGACTGCGCGTAATTTGACCAGTGTGTCCGATGACTCACAGGTGATTAATGCATGTTCAGGCGTCTCGACTTCCTTTCTACAGAACCTACACAGCCGCTCCGACCGGGGCACGTGTTGGTACGCGTGATCGACGTAGCGCAAGATTTCCACGGCTAACAGGTGGGTAGAAAGCAACATGGAGGTTATAGCCTCTCGATGTGAGTTCGCCATTTCAAGGCGGTACCTTTTTCGTTTTGGCAGGGACTTTTTTTGCTCAAGGTGTTGCGACGTTGTCGGCAACGTGACAACACCAAACAACACCAACAACCAACAATTTTGTCAAATGGCTGGGGAGCGCTGATCGGATCATTCCGGGCGCAGCCAAGATTGATCGATTCTCAAGCTTCGTTCTTGATGACTTCATAATTCATACATCTTGCCAACGCAAAACGCCTTGGAAGTACCAATAGACTGGACTTCAGTGACGGGGAAAAGCGTTTCGGATGCTAAGAAGTGTTTCCGAGTGATATTGTTAAGCAATGCTCTACGTGCAAGACGATTCTGTGCTGCAAGCCCGATAGGCAGCGTGGGACCCGTTGAATCCGAGTTTGTCGCTGAGGTGAAGGCTCAGGACTGCAACAGTAGAAGGCTCTGGGCATATAGTGAAGGCAATTGACATGCTAGGAGATTCGAGATCCGCCTCGAGGAGGGAGCAGGCTAATGGCATGCAGTGGTGAGCGCCATCTTGACATGCTGAGCTGCAGACGCCATCGGTATCACTTCTCTTGATAACGCGCTACACATAAGTGTACTCATCAAAATGGACGTGCGCGGAGCTGCCCGTACCGTAGTGTTCGCGCTCGTCCAAGTTTCATCAGGAAGGTCTTCTGAAAGATTATCAGGGACAGATGGATGGTGATGATTTAAGGCACAGCATATACGCTCACTGGGAACAGACGGGAAAGGTACCAGAGAAATGTGCGCAGACTACAAAGATTCGATAATTTTTATGAAGCGGGTGATCAAATCAAAGATCTTGGATATGTTGCTACTAGAATTAGGACCGCACAGCGATGGACCCGGATCTCTATTTCAATTTTGGGTGCGGACATTATTTTATGTGAGCGCCGTTGAATGAGAGAGCCGTCGCCCGCACCGATCACGATAGGTGGCCTAGTGGTTTTGATATTTCCAGAAGGAAGGCGCCGCAGATTAGCCTTCAGACTCCTCTGCCAGGGTTCACAAAGTGCTATGGAAACAAGGTCTTGAACCTGATCGGTAGGCTGCTAGGGCGTCCTTCCAAAACTCGACAAGCAAAGATTCGAGGGGACGAAGTCACTGTCAGAAGTAAGTCCGCCGATGCGTGAGAAATCTCACGATGGCACTGCGTTCCGGGGGGCCAGCGGCAGACGCCGGCACGGCCCGGAGTAGGCACACTATGCCGACCTCTGGCCTCAGTCAGCTTCATTGTGCCTTTATTGCCTGTAGATATGTCTACGATTCTTCAGTAAAACAGCGCCTTGGGGTGAGCAGACGTTTGATTGTACTTGTATTGCCCCTGTGTGGTTACGTGATGGCGGGAGGCCTGGCCGTTGCGGGTCGGCACATGGCAACCCGGCTCCCCCGGGATGCCGTGTTTGGTCGTTCTCGGGATCTTGCTGGTCGTCCTCGCTTCTATTACATAGTATGTCTCACACGACCTGTATCACCTCGTTACAATCTAGTCTCGTTACCAGACGTTCTGGAGGGATGTTGTTTCTAATAATAGAACCTTCGGATCTTTCCGAGCCAAACTAACATCGGAGTCGAAAATGAAGCGCAGAGATCCCTCCAGAATCGTACGGTGATGCCATTGGGTCACACTATCCTTGTCACAAATCCTCAAATCCATGCCCAGAGAAAGACAGGCTGCCCAGCGTTTGGCTGGAATATTATGATTCTCATCCAATATAACCCAGAGGTGTGCTTCAAGTTTTTTGTGGAAGGAATTTGGACCACTGCTGCTGAATGAGCAGAAATTATGCCTTACGCTGTCCGAGCCACAACAGCTTCAAAAGAGCCAGAAAAAATCTAGGATTTTGGAATATGCAGATTGAAATCAATTCAATGATATCAGAACAGATTTTGTGGCCAGGGATATGGTATAGTGAAGAGAGCAAAGTGGGTGTGACTCGATGGGTGGGATCAGTGAGCGAAGTGCACCAGACGTTTGGGTGCCCACGCCGTCCATCATTTTTTCAATCTCCGACGGCCCGGCGGTCCGGCGGACCGCAGGCACCCAAACGTCTGGAGCCGAGACTAGTTACAATCTATCTGTCTATCCTTTGAACCCCTCAATCGGGATACGGTTTTGCACCGAATCTCCCAAGAAGGTCTGGACGCCATCTTACACTTATCTGGGGCTTTCGGCTTCTCGTGTGGTCCCGGCCTGCGAGCTTCTGTCTCTCATGAAGCTTCTGGTCCTGTCCATGGACCACAGAAACTTGCTCAGTATACTCCACTTTACCGAGTCCTTGGGTGGCTGTCATCTTCTATCTCTGCGCCCGCTAATCTTCAGGGCGCATCACCAATTTCTTTGCGGTTCGAATTCTCTCGCGTGCTCGGCTAGACTGTAGTCCATGGATTACTGGATCCTGACCAAAGCATCCGCCACACAATCACCGCGGCTATCTTGTCTGTTCAGTCAAACAGTCCGCATCTGTGATTGGGCTATCTGAAGGTGCGAAGTGAGATGATGCCGCCTGCTACTGCATCGGACTCGTAAAATCATCGCAGATTGCCAGGCTCTACACGTTGGTGATCTTGCATCGAGGATATTTTTGCAGACGGAACGTTGTTGGCTGATACTTTGTGTAAAGCTGTTATGTGTTGATCATTGATTCTTTTGCTGCCTTCTGTGCAATTATTCTTTGGCAACAAAAGCTCTCCCCATCCTCGGCGTTTGTGCCCTAGAACTTGCCTAGAACGGAATCACGACACAACTTGCTTCCTCTACTTAGGTAGCTTGTCACCCACACTCCGTGCTAGAACGAAAGCCGTGGCGAATGGCTCGCACACGGATGATCATCATCCATCATCATCTACGTCTATACTTCTGCTTCTTTTCACCGGGCCGGAAATGTACACTCTCATTGTTGCTTGATGAGCCGTGCGATTGGATATTGCAACCTCATCACATCTTGGAATTATACTTAGATGATCCTTCTTCCCCATGCTCGCCTCTCAACACCTCTTCCCAAAAGCCTGCTATGTTGTCTACTTTCGCACCCTCTTCAGGACGGAGGGGCCTCCGTGGGGCTGGACACGCGGAGTCGTCGTCCAAAAAACCCTCCCTCTATTCGCTCAGCATCAGCAGCCAGGCGTCCTCATCGTCGTTCGCGTCTGGTGACACGGCGACACGCATGTCGATAGCCACCTCGTTCTCTCTGGCGTCCTCGAGCAAGGACCACATGGACAAGTTTCCCAGCATCGTTGGTGGAGCTGCCGCCCAACTGCATCCTACGCCCTCCAGGGCGACATCCCAAAAGTCTATTGCTTCGTCGTCGAAGCTGTCTCCAATAGAAATATTCCAGTTGCGCCTCAGTGAGTTATACTCTCCTGTTTTAATATATTTCTGAACCAGTGGTCAATCAGAAGAAGGCAGAAATGCCCATCATGACGCCGTCGAGGACAAAGAGCGCGTCCGAGTCGTTGGTCGCGGTGGGCAGGGCTCCCGGCCGCGAGCTCTCCCCGTCAGTTCGACGCCCACCGGAGACCAGCCTCCTCGCGAGATTCTTCGAAGCCCTTCTGCTCATTCAGAATCTGACGATAAGAAACTGGCGACGCGAGTGGTTGGGCGGGGGGCATCGGCTCTCGGCCGCGGGGACTCATCTCGCCAGCTCCTCCACCTGTGGTCCAACGTGCCTTGCCTCCACAGACGCCGCTTCACCCTGTCCCCCTTCCAATTCCACAAGTGTCTCAGTCACCTGTGGTATATCGCCCCGGCGGACGGGGCGGCGCCGGTTCCCGCCCGCGGAAGGTCAAACAGCCATCAGAGGTAAAGGAGAAGGAGCGCAAGTTTCCCTGGAAGGGGAAAGGCAAAGCCAAGGAGGATCTTTCTTCGGCTCTTACGCGCACTGACACCATTGGCACCACCGCCAGCTCCATCGAATTTTCTCCGGTGCTAGCACGCGCGCACCAACGGCCCGTCAACGACCCCTTTTCCGAAATTCCAGCCAATAAATTGTTGCCTCCTGCACCTCCTCTCCCAGCCTCTTCCAACAAGCTTGCGCGCACGCTGGGCGCTGACTTCCGATTCCCCCAGATTGTGGAGTCCTCAGGCCCTCAGTCCGCTGATCTGGCGAAAGCCAGGAAGATCGCGCGGCGTTCTAGCTTGTCAGTTTTCAGTCTTTCCAGTTTCAGCGCCGCCTCCGTTGACTCTGCTGGCGAATTGGGTGCGTCAGGAAGTGCACAGAAGACAAAGAGACGCCGCTCGAGCGATGCGATAATTCCCTCCTCTAGTCACAACTCGCAAGCAACCAGTGCCGCGAGTACTCCGCATCGTGAAGTATGGGATATCGGGGATCACAGGGCTGCTGCGCATCTGCGGCTTACTCGGAAAGACAGCGCTGCGTCGTCCATCCCTTATCAATATCCCGCACCGCCACGCCCACCACCCGCGTTTCCCGACGAACCAGAATACGCGGACGATGGGCAGTCCGAGATCATGTCCTTCGATGACACAAGTATAGATACGCATTCTCACATGCGCTCTGAGACCCTGTCCAGCACAGGGGATTTCGCATTTCTACCACAGTTCGAAAACGACGACCTCGGAGAGGAGTACAATATGGACCTCGCGCGCACTCCCACCGCCCTGCGCTCCCTCTCCCCGTATCCACGATGCGACACGCCGTTCGCGTTCGACGAAAAGCCGCCCTTCTCGACTGCATCGCTCGTCGTCGTTCCCACCTGGAAGTTACCCGCAGATCCGCACGCAGCCGTGGTGCGGAACGAGGTCGCGCAGGGGTGGAGCGGAGAATGGAATCGGGCGAATATGCGGGATGTTATCAGTGCTCTGCGGGATCTGAAGTTGTGATAGCTTGCTCGCATCCATCAATATCCCCCTATTAAATTGCAGGAGGGAGGGTGTCTTACTGCGGAGGTCCCTATAAGGAACAAGCAGGCTCCGTACCTACATACATCGCGAAATGCTCGGATTATTACATTTCCCTGTCTAGTACCAATACTATGCACTCACCAATACCAATCAACGACCTCCATGGACTTAGGGAAATCGTAGACTCGTCACCAGTCCGCCTACGAATGGCCAAAAAATGTGGCATGCACTCTGTTGCAGGCAAAAATCGTGCGACAAATGCATGTCTGCGTGGGTTACTTCGCTGCAGAAACATATTCTGTCTCTCGGTTTACTGACTTTGGCAAGCGAGCTCATCAGACGTAATTTCAGTGACGCACTGAGCCCTGCAGGGTCAACACTGAAAACGATGCCAGTTTTTTTTTTTTTCGAATTCTGATAAGGATAGATATTCTCAAATTAATGCTCAGTGGTCTTTAGCCTCTGAATTGAGCCGTAGCTTTCTTTGAGCTTTGTCGTAGCGATTCAAAGCATTTGCCACCCTACTTACCCAATTGAGACTCGAACCAAAACATGTCATGTGGCCATCGAGAACAAAGACAATCTCTTCACATTGCCACCGCGCCTAGATCTCCTCCAAGTGTCCACGACCACCTCTCCATTTGAATTTTTTCAGTCCCAGTACTCGCAACTAGAAAGGAATAACCCGATGGCATCTGTATACTATGAGTTCTTCCGCGCCGCTCCGTGCGTCAACATCACAAAGTCCTTCTTACAATCTCTCATTTGGTTGAACACGCAGGATTGGCATGGCGCTGACGGATTCACTCGATGAATTAATAAGAAGCGGAGAGATCTCCGGGGAACTTGCACGGGCGGTGCTTCGGCAGGTACGTCCTGTACGGACAATTCACTCAAATTCTAAACAGTGGCCGCAGTTTGATGAGTCCCTCGCCGATGCAATCGTAAAACAAGTAAAGGCCAAAGCATCCGTCAAGGTAGGCTTTCAATAAGTCCTTTGTCCCCGCCTCTATTCCTCCGACTCATCACATGTGCTGCCCTTGACAGGGCCACCTGAAGACATATAACTTGTGCGAAGATGTGTGGACCTTTATTCTCGAAGATGCAGTGTTTCGCATGGAGGGAAATGAAATAGCGAAGAGCAAGAGGGTGAAAATTGTTGCGGTGAAGAACGGTTCGTTGATCGGGACAGAGGTTGGAAAGAAGAAGTAGGCTTCGGGCAATTTGCCTTTAAACTGGATTCGAAACCTAATTGTGCAAAATGATGAAGGGGGAAATGGATGACTTGATGAAACGGCTTGTTTAAAACATGCGTGCGTAGCCGAAGGTGTCGATCAACATTTTATTTCGTGGTGATAGGAGCTCGCTCAGTAAGAGAGTCTACTAGTAAAAAACAAATATCATTCTGTCCTAGGTAAAACTAATGGGCCACTTGGTATTCTATCGTATCGAGAACACGTAGAGCCTCAATATATAGGATGGCGCTAATTTACAGCGCTTATCATCGGAGCTTGAAAAATCGTAGCAACTCCTGTGTCCCATATCTTCTGAGTTGCCACCCAACCTGACTGTCTGGGGAACGATACAGGCCGGAAACGACCCGACTCTACGCTGAAAGACTACGTCGATTCAGGGGTTTGGCCGGGTCAGATTAGGGTGCGGCATCTTCCGTAACCCGCCAAGTGTGCGCGCGCAAGACCCGGACGAGGGTGCATGCACACTGTCTCGTGGTGGATGCTGTGATGGGGAATGAGGTCGTCGTCGTCGTCCACTTGTGGCGCTGTAGTGGAGGTGCGTGCTGAGTTTGCTAAGTACTTGTCTTCCTTGGAAGACTCTGATGATAACTTGAAGCACAGGGGTCCGTACGTTGTGAAATCTCTCCAAAGGTTGAACGTTGAATACGCTGAGCGGTTTTTTTTTTTGCTCTTTATGGACATATACAATGACGGGTTTTCCGGTGGGTTCTGGTCCAATCCTGGAGTTTTTCCTGCCATAGTGATCCTCAAGATCCTGCGACTCTGTAGACAGGAAGTTAAGCCCACACCCAGACCTGCCTTTTTGGGAACGCTCGGCCATCAACGCCAACTTTCATGCTTGGCTGTGTATGGCCCAGGTTGGCGCGCTAGAGTTGTCGATTTTTCGCCCTTGTGTTTCCTTTAAAGGGAATGTCCTTTTGGGAGCGGCACGAGCGGCAGGCCGTCTTTTTAGACCCCACTCACAGCAGTGTTACACTATACACTGGTAAGGCTCCAACGGTTTCCGTTTATAAACGTTTTTAAACAGTAAAAACCGTTTTTATTTCCGTTTAGTTTACGGACCCTTGTAAACGGTAAACAAATGGTAAACAAACGGTTCAAATGGTCGTGAAAATCCACCAACCAGATAGAAGCCCGATGGCAGGATTCTGGACCTAAATATGGCTCAGAGTCACCATACTATGTGAGTAATAGCAGAATAACGAGATACTAACTGTATGGTGTGACTGGGTTGGGATCGGGCACCCGCCACGCGCCTTGCATCCCGCCCTCATCCCGCCCCCGCCATTGGCACCCCAGCTCTTGTCCAGGTTAGTGATGTACAATTGAGGTGTCGAAGTGATGCTTGTGAGTCCATTTCAGACCATGATTCCCGGTCAGACAGCCCTCGGATATCTTTTCCAGATTGCCCTGCCAAAATACCGTTTATAAACTGGTTTAAACGGTTTATAAATGTTTTCCAACTGTTTCCATTTAGTTTACAGGTTTCCTTAAACGAAAACTAAATGGTTGGAGCCTTATACACTGGTAAGCACAAGAGATTACAAGTCGAGCTTGAGAAAGTAATGAAACTGTAAAAGTCACAGAGTCATTAATATTATTGGGATGCTGTGGCTAAGTACAGAGTGGCATGGAATGATAAGTGAATTTTCTAACTATTTGTCTGAGATAGTGTGCAAGAGTGCCTTTTGGCGCGTATGTATATTGCCACCGATGGAGAATGCCATCTCGCAACGAAAGAGCATGGACTGGGATTCTGGGTCCCCAGGCAAGTAATTGGCTGGCGTGCCGCGCCAGCAGTTGGCAGCTGCATCCCCGCCGCAGGCGCTCTGCGGGGTACTCCATGTCGTGCAGTGAGCAGTCGTCTTGCCATACCCTGCGCCAAACCCGTAATCCTTCACCTCCTACTCTTTTCCCATTCCCGTTCCGCTGCTCACCGTCTGCCGCCCGGGCCCCCTTCATGTTCACGCTCCCGTTCGCCTGCCGCATCGCCCTCCGTCCCGTTCACCAGCGGCGGCACGCTCGGGGTTACAGGTGCATGTGTCTTTCCTGTGTCGGGCAGTGAACGGGGAGGCAAATATCGCAGTGGCGGACGCTAGTTGGGTGGCATAGTGGTCGTGTGAGGAGGGGAGGAAACACGTAACACGTAAAGCAGCGGGGATTGAAAGTGTCAGGCTATCGCCGAAAAGTGCCTTCCTAATAAGGAGATGCTTAGTCACGAACCCAAGGGCGAAAAGTCAAAGACTGCGCGCTACCTTACCTTCTACCTCAACCGTGTTTCCCTCTCTCCTGTTCTAATTGATGCCATCCCTCATATAGACTGCCTCACTGTAAGCTTTGACAGTTCGCCATGCTCAACTCATCCTCCCTGAGGTGCTCCATGGAATTCCACCGTCGGTGGCTGTTGGTGGCAATGTGGCACGGCATCGCGATATTGATGTTCAGCACGGTTCTTTCGAGTTCTGTGGGTCTGCAGTCTGACTCCTTACAACATCCCTTTGAATGCAGACTTTTGGCTTCGTCTGTCGCCATCGCCAGGAAGTCAGAGTGGATCTGCCTTTTTCTTACTGCATTCAAATCTTGTACCACTCATGCAGCTCTGATCACAATTAGCTGTTTATAATAGAACTTTGAATCCAATCTGATTTGATTACTATGGGCCTCCCAAATGACTCTTGCTTTGCCTATTGCATGGTTTTGTGACTCCGGCTAAGGGGGCGCCGGCATTCAAACCGGCGACCAAGGGCCGGTAGGTAGGTTCGGCCGTCAGGCCAGAAAAAAATAAAACTTCACACTTGGGTTTGGCAGGAAAACATGGCCTTTTGGGCTCGATTAATCAGTATTTTATACTCAGGAGCTCGATGGAGTCGTCTGTTTGTCAAGACCCTCGTGAATCAAATTTACTGATCTTCTTTTACAATTTGAGGGAGGCACAGCATCAGCTCAAAGTGCTTCGTGGAGGTCGCACCATGGCTAACTAGGTATGTCAACTGAGGTCATGCAGAGGGTTGTTGGCAATGGCAGCTAAATCTATGTAAGTAGTCTCCTGGTGCAGGCCTTCTTCATCCACTGCAAAGGCTGGAAGGTGTAAATGAACAAAACATGTACAATTTTCTGCCTACAACTGATGCCCAACTGTCTGGATTGTCTCCTGGGATGCTACCGACTCAGTCAGTGCAGTTGAGTGATCTTGGAGAGGCCCGGCGTTTTCCGGTGTCACAGTTAGTCCCAATAAGGCAATTGTCACGGTCACCAGGTAGCCTCCCGAGGTCTGCGAGAAAAAAAAACCGGCTGTATATATATATCCTTCGAATGCCGGTGCCCCCTTGACTCCGACTTGGAGTTGGAGATGCAATGCCACCATCCCAATTGGGCGTCAGAAATCACCGGCTGAGCGTCCCATTGATGGCCGTGAGTTCCCAAAATGGAAAGTCCGGGTGTTGGTAGTACTTCGTATCTCTGACAGATGACTACAGCAAACTATACTTTTGGGGATAGCGACAGCACTACGGGAGCTACGCCGGCCTTGTATTCAGCCGGATTTTCCTGATGTGCAGCTGCAAATATCGCTTTATCCGACCACGCCTTAACACGCACAAATTCATGTCCCTTGTGATGAGCTCAACGCTCATGTAGATGTGGTAACAATCTCTAGGAAAACTTGGCCCCAATATGCGTAATCCTGACCCAGGGTGATGGTGTAATTTATGCTTGCTTTGTACACCGGGATAATCCTGGAAACCTGTGTTCGTTATTCGGACCGTGCCGTGTAATGCTACCTCCCTACCTATCTGACTGCCGTACCCTACTTTGATGGAAGCCAACATGGTGCCAAGACTGCGACTGCCTGCTTGCCATCATCATTGAGTGCATAAATACACTGCACATCAAGGCACCGACTGCAAACAGCCTTCATTAGCATTTCACTGGATCGCATATACATATACGAGATCGCTACCAGCTTTCCTCGCAGATGCGTATGATATCCTTGGGGTCTGCAGAAATATAAAGGAGCCGTAATCCTCGCTAATTTCATTCTCAACTCACCATGCATTTCCCCATCCAACTTTCAGCTCTTGTCCTCTCCATCGCCGGGCTGTCGAGCGCAACAAGCTGTTTCGGCGGCAAGGGCACATGCAAATATACGAGCGACTGCCATGCGCCCGCATATTACCATAAAGCTGGTAGGTCTCTGGCTAATTGTCACAACGCATGCCGATTGTTTGCCCAGGATTGTGTCCCGGCCCGGTAGACTTTCAATGCTGCATCCCCTCCGGATGCGTTGTCTGCGCAGTGGCAGGCACTAGGAATCTGAACGCACGGATCCCATGCTGCTAGGTGGGCCGCCGTCCGTGGTTTCTTCTAACCCGTTGTTGACAGTTTCGGCCAATTACCCTTGGATTTGGATTTTAGGCGCGGACTGGGCTCATTATGTTATAATAAAATCCTGAATGTATCTCATGCTTTGGTTATATCCTCACGAAACTTCTTCTTTACCAAATCATCGCAGCGGAATTGTTTCCCAAAGTTCCGAGAATCATCATCCAATCATATCCAGTTAGTGCTTGAATCCTTGACACCCCTCCAAATCTCAGCAGTAAACCAAATCTCCCACCTTTTTGCTCAAGATCTCCTCCCAGGTGCCCAGAGAATCGCAATACCCAAAAGCGTACCTCTACTCCATCCCCAACTTCCTCCGCACCCACTTCATACGGATACCGTCCCGTTCGATGGAGCCGTACGTTTCGGCCGCACTCGGGTCCCTCTCCAGAATATGTATGAAGGCCGCAAGGGACTCATCGCCCAGGTAAGACTCCAGAATATGAGCGCGCTTGATCGCAGAGGTGATTACTATCTGAGGTGATTTATCGGACGGGTAAGTTTCGACGGGATTTTGAGTCGACTGTGAAGTGTCGGAGGATGTGAAGGATTGAAACATGAGAGGACGTTACCTCGGAGGAAATAAATTCCCGGCAAAATATCAGTGCTAGAAAAATGCCGATCGCTCCCAAAATCAATACGATTCACCCGCGGGAACGAACGGACAGCTGGATCGCAGGAATGCCGGAGCTCTGCGATGTTCCGGAGGAACTCGGATTCGTTGATACTTCCGCTGCTTGGGAGTTCAAGTTGTCTTCTTCCTTTGACGCGTGATATTGTGTTGGACTTTCGGATGCTGCAATGTAATGATAGTAAGCATCGTTACTGCGTATTTAAGAGGAACCCCACGAACAACTTGAAGGCTCATCGCTGCCCGGTTCAACAACGCCAGCTTGATATGCATCATGAGAAGAGTCTACGTCAATTGTTCGAATTGAGAAGCAAGACATGTTCAATGAACTAGTAATCACCGTGTGCGAATGGAGATCCTGGCTCGCCAGAAAGCTGGTAAAGCGGGTACCCGAGATGCCGGGCGACATATTGAGTGTCAGGATCGAAACTTTTGCCCTGGTGGAATTGACGGAGGGCGGTGTACGCGACTTGGTCCCAGTTGCGTAGCCCGACAGACATTTGCAACTGCAGGCGCGGGAGTCCCAGGTCTTCGGCCTCGGCAGTACTGAGCTTTCGTGCTCCATCTGGGTCAAGAGACCAGTAATACGCTGGATGGTGGAAGCATTTGCTGTCCTCTGATTCAGAAACAAATAACCAGCGGGAATATTAGCCATCTCGAGGCACTCTTGTAGATACGAAACCTTGTCTACGAAACCTATGAACGAAGATCAGGGAGAGACAGCAGGACCTGAGGAGTGTATTACACATACAGTAATCTTCATACTTGGATGTGATCTTCAGGCGATTGAAGATGTGATTCGCCTGGGCGAGCCAATAGCGCCCATGAGGACTAAACACACATGTGACAAACCCCACGCCACTTGAATCAGAGGAGTTAGAACTTGACATGGAGAATCAGCGGGATTCCCGGCAAACGTTTGGGCGTACCGAGTCCAGTCGTTGCCCATGAGGAACTGGTCGCAATGGGACAGATCCGGCGGCTCCCAACCGGAGGCATTAAACCTACACTCCGGGATCCATGCGAGCTCCTTCGGATCGTCAAGCTGAGAGTACACCTTGGAGTAGTACGCCAAGTCTGAGAGAACCCGATTATGAAGCATCCAGTCTCCCCTCGTGTGCTTCCCAGACATCTCGTATCCGCTCATGTGCTACCCGGTGGAGGGTGGCAGTTTGGTGGCAGCTTCCACATACTTAGACGCGATGGGAAAGATTGATCTCAGCATCCCAAGCAAACACGATTCGGCAATCCCCGGCCGACGCACGTTCCAAAGGACCCCCACCGGTCATATATAGCGCCACTATGGCAGATGCACACGACCACTGTCGACGCCCCCTTCTTCAATCCAGACCGCCATGGTCTGCACCATTTATCTCCTCACAATCCATGCCTTCACACTCCTTCAAATTTCAATCGCATTCCGCGTCCCAACGAATATGCCTCGGGCTACCCCAGTGCAGACGGCGTCCTCCACAGCAGTCTCTGTGGTCCTGGATGGTATTACATACGTGAATCAGGTCGGGACATATGCGGTTCATCGTGTTTGCGAGGTTGATTGTGCTTAGGGATTGGTCGGATTTGGCCTTATCCCATCCAACTCCACAGAATCCACGGGGGACACCATGGGTGGAATTGGCAGCGCTATCGCCATAAAAGTTGGATCGTGGAAAGCGTTGTCCAACGGAAGCTTCACTGGCACACTCGTGGTTCAGCCAGATCGCGGGTACAACGTGTGCGTCCCGCGGTTCTCACTCTCGATCTTGTGCTGAAAAAACCGAGTTAGAATCACCACGATTGACTATCAAGCCCGGCGACACGAGATCGACTTTGTGTTAACGCCGTACTACAACTCGACGAATCTCAGCTTTACCGCCGCGCAGACAACGTTCCAGCTGACGTACAAGAAGACGACGGTGGAGGTAGAGCGGAACAACACTAAAACGAGTGGCCTGGATCCAGCGGCAATCCGCGCTGCGATGCCCGGGTTCCCAAGCAACCCCCTGGCAGATCCCCAGATGCCGATCGCAAGCACCGCGGAACCGCATCTGGTCATCGACGCGGAAGGCCTGATAGCCAACTCAGACGGGAGGTCGGATCAGTCGTCTGAAACCCTGATTTGCTCTGAATTCCTGTATGAATAGCTACTGGACGAGTGACGAATACGGGCCGTACATCTACCTCTTCTCCAGCACCGGCCATCTGATCCAGACGATCCAACCGCCCGCCGCGATCCTGCCCTTCGACTCCAAAGGCAACCTGAAATTCACGTCCGCCGTCGACCCCGCCACGGGCCGCGCGGGGAACCAAGGTATCCGCAATCTCCCTGCCCATAGGTATCCGTATGTATCTCACGCATCCCGCCGCAGGGTTCGAGGGCCTGACGCTCGACGCGACGACGCGCACGTTGTATGCAATGTTACAGTCCGCGACGGTGCAGGACGGCGCGCTGCAGTACACGCGGCTGCTTGCGTACGACGTGTCCCAGCCGAGCGTCGCGGTCCCGCTCGTGGGCGAGTGGGTCGTGCCGCTCCCGCTGTCGAGCAAGGGCAAGGTCGAGGCGAGCAGCGAGATCCACTTTGTGTCGCCCGGCGTGTTTCTGTGCCTTGCGAGGGACGGGAACGGGCGTGGGGGGAGCGGGGACAATATCAAGTACAAGTGCGTTTTATGTCTATGCTAAGTGTCTGCGTTTGCGACCTGATGGCGGACATAGGCAGGCAGATCTGTTCAGCATCGCGAACGCGACGGACATCCACGGGACGAAGTTCGATCTCCAGACGACGCCCGTCGCGCCGAAGGGCGTGCTTGACAAGAGCATCACGCCCGCGACGTATGTCGGCTTCGTCAACTATGCGGACGACACGCAGCTCGCGCGCTTCGGGCTGCACAACAGTGCGTGATGAATTCTCAGTCCTGTTCGAGGAACTGTGCATCTGATGAACGCGCACCGAGTCAGATGATCCCGATGACCAGACGCTCCTCGACGCGAAATGGGAGTCGCTCGCGCTCGCGCCCGTGGGGAGCAGCGCGCCTGACGACTTTTTCTTGTTCACTGCCGTGCGTCGTCCGTCCTCATTCTTCGTACCTCCTTCCCTTCCTTCCCGCAACCATCCCTCCGTCCACCAACTACATCTATACATGAACTGACACACACGCAGAGTGATAACGACTTCCTGAGCACGCAGGGCGTGTCGCTCGGCGTGCCGTTCGATGCAGGGGAGGACGTGGACAACCAGTTTTTGGTATTTCGCGTGACGCTCCCGGGTGCGCGCGCGGGCGTCGAGAAGGCGCTGGGGTGTTAGCTATAGGAAAATTTGCTTTGTGTGTGTAGGTCATTATTTAGAATGCAAGTCAGGACAGGAGACAAACCCTGTGTTTTCTCCGACCGAATTGATGTAGCCGGCCAAGGAGATAAAATCAGGGAAAGCATGGAGTGCTGTCGAGTAGGTGGGAAGACTCAAAAAACTTCACTTCAAGCCTTTAGTGCCAAATTTCAACGTGTGGGTCAACTTTGTTTGTGAGTAGCGACTCAAAGCGAATTCGGCACGGCCCGGACGTCCGATCAGTCGCTGATCCGATTCCAAACGCAGCACGTGTCCGCCGTCCACCAGACCACGGACTCCGACTGAGAACTTGAAAGGAAATCGAGTCCGACGCTTCCTTCTCGATCTCAGCCACTTGGTGTATTTCCTTGGTCTCAACGACGATACATATGCCCGCGCCGCACTGAATAGTTCTATTGAACTCTCTGGCAAAGGGAAAAAATCAAGGGGTACGCAGGATTACTAACTTTAGTTAGTGGGTCCTCAGGAGCCCTAATGTTGCAGAGCACCCGCCAAATTAGCATTTTGAGGTCATCCGTTCGATTCTCGCAGGTGCCAGTTCTTTTCATTTGCTTCTTTTGATGTTATATTTTGTCTACATCAGGAAAAACCTCCCCAGATAATTTGAGATAACTTTGCTCAAATTATTTTGCCCCGATATAATTCGACGAGAATTGAGATAATTGCAACACATTTGAGCAAACTTTGAGCAAACTTGATGAACATTCAAGGGGTCAAAAATGTTGTACCCGAGCGAGAGGCCTATGACTTGTTTAAACTCAAGCGAACCATTCCAACCTTCAGCAGCGAACACAAGAATCCAATTTTGATGACAAGCAACTTGAATCTGGATCGAATGCTTAAGTCATTCAAACTCCGCCGGATCATGATCCGATTCATCATCAAGCAACCATGGCAACAACAACCATCGTACCACTTTCTCCTCCGCACCACCACCATCTCCTACCTAGTCGCCCACTTCCCGCCCTCCGCCCTCCGCCCTCCGCCCTCCGCCCTCCGCCCTCCGCCCTCCGCCCTCCGCCCTCCGCCCTCCGCCCTCCGCCCTCCGCCTCCGCCCTCCGCCCTCCGCCCTCCGCCCTCCGCCCTCCGCCCTCCGCCCTCCGCCCTCCGCCCTCCGCCCTCCGCCCTCCGCCCTCCGCCCTCCGCCCTCCGCCCTCCGCCCTCCCCAGATCCAACCCACCCCAACCTTCAACCCACTCGCCGCACCCGCCTGCCCGCCGCCCCTTTCGCGTTGCCTATCTTCACCGCCGCGGAAGCATCAACGCCCAGCGCACTCGATGTCGTTGCCAATACGAGTACCCCGTAACCTCGTCGCCTCGAAAGCTCCTCTTCAAGCTCCCACAAGGCCTCCTTCTCCGCCCTCAAATTACTACAGCTGCAATCTCCCCTCGCCGCCCTTACTACCCCGCCGCCGTTCTCACTTCGCTCACTGCCACGTCATCCAGCTCCCGGCGCACTCGGTGCATGCCTGCTCAAGCTCGCGCATAGTCACCTTTCCACCCCACACCCCACCTGCTTGTCGTCCCGCTCCCGTACCCGGTCCGACTCGGGCAACGTCGTTCCGCCGACATCGGGCGCCCCTGCTGGATCAGCCCTTCGACGCATCCCCCTCTTACCCCGCTCAGTCTTGTGACGACGGCCGTAGTGTCAACCTTCCGGAATTGCAAGCATTACCTCAAGATTCTTTTGGGCTTACTGCGTTCAATGCTGTCGGTCGGGGACAGCCATATCGTCAAAACCATCAACCCTATCGTGTCAATTTTCAAAGCCTCAAGGCCCCACGCGCACCGCCTGAAACTTCAAGGCATACACCCGGTAACCCCAGGCTCAATACGGCCCGTCAAACTCGACGCTAAGCGCTAAGCTATCTTACTAGCCCAATTGGTTTTCCCCCGCTCCATGTGTCCTGCCTACTATCCGCAAGAATGTCCATGACAACTTCCCCAATGCCTCCACCGCGGCGGTCCTCGTTTCATTTCCGGTCGGACTTGTAGCTCGGCTCTTGTACTCTCCTCCCCAATGCGCACCCGTTACATCTTCCCCCTTGCGCGTATCTTGTATTTTGCTTTCTATATACTCTCTTGTACCCGTCCGTAGCTTGAATCCACATCAGTTGATTGTTATCTGCTGTGCGTAAGATGAAGAACTAGAAGAAAGAGAAGGAATACAAGCTGAATACTGCTCGATAATTGCTCGATAATTTGCTCAAATTTGATGAAATCTTTTTTGGGTAACATAATTTCATGGAATTTGAGCAAAGCAACATACCGGCGATAATTTGAGATACTTTTGAGTAGATTATCTCAAATTATCTGGGGGGGGTTTTCCTGATGTACACGACTCATTTGGTAACGGTCCTCTTCTTAAATATTTGGGGGATGTGCATCCGTCGGTATTCAATTCTGGACCTTCATCTCTGTGGGTTTTGCCTTCTACATTGTGCACAATAAATAAGTCGATGATTGTTTTGCTAACTCAAAGCAGGCTTCTCCGACGAATTCAAATCCTGTTGCACAAGGAAAAGGATACTCTGTCCGTTTTAACTCTGGGAACTTCTCAGACCTTTCGAATTCAGTGTTTAAATCATAGGTCCTCGAGTTGAGCCTCTCAACCCTGCCAACTTATCCCCTTACCACTCAGTCCTTGAATAATTCCTGTCACTGTACTGTGTGACAATGATGAGGCAGCAAAGTCTCCAGGTACCCATGCCCAATGCGAACCTGAACCAGACCAAAACACTGGAGCTGAATTCAAGCCAAACCCCGGGTCCAAATCAAATTCAGTTGTTGAACCTGCCCAAGACTGCCTCAACCTGAACCATAACTGGTAGAAGAAAAACACCCACAGAACGAGCTTTGGGGGTGGGGGGATTTATCCAAGTAGGTTTCCAATGTTTTTTGTGATGCCAGCGCATATTACAAGCATTCTCAATGTCAAAAAAATCAACGGGAAAACTATTCACTCCTCTCAAACAATAATTGCATCAAACCATCTCCAAGAAATTAAACCGGCCAGATTTGAGAAGTTCAATGAACCACAGTTAGTGGGCTTTGCTGCGGAGCGCGCTACTGATGTTATTTGCCACACGAGGTCAGAAAACTGGATTAAGGCCTACCTACCCTATCTTACATAATCAAATAGTCACGTGCAGGATCTAATCACTGTGCATTTTGCCCCATTTTCGCTCCATTTCATCAGTGTACTTGCTCATACAAGTTCCAAAGGAGAATATGGGCTTCAATTACATATAATACACCACTTTCATATCAAGTACAGCGATGGGCGAAAAATCTGTTGTTTGGCTGTAATCAATGACATCATGATCTGCTACACATCAATGATGTAGCACCAGCTCCCTTGCCGGCCGTAAGGCATATCGACTCAATGCTGAACCTTCGGCATCCTCCGCTGCAAGGGTTTTGGCAGGAGATTTATCCCAAAAAAAAACTCATTTTTTCTCCCCTATCTAAAACTCATTTTTGGAGGTTTCTGAACATTTGTCCAAAAAGTGGAATAAGGTTTCCTGGACCACCCTACCCTATGACGTCGTGTCTCGGCATCTTCCGGTGAGTACCCCTTGGAAAAAATTGTGGGCTCAAGATCTCATCAAAGCTGCATTGAGAATGCCATTCCACTGCCCTGTGCTAGTTCTGACACGAGCTACCTCTGTTGTAGACATCACGGATTATGCCAAACTTGTGCAGAAACTTATGTTGGAATGGTTACAAGGCGAAATAGACTCATCAGAAAAGCTCTACCTGTTGCACGGCCGTCGTGAACCTCAAAAGGACAAAGGACCAACTCAAATAACTTCCTGTATGCGGCACTACCTAACTTTGGTGAAGACTCAGGAGCACCGCGAGGCTATAACCTCCGTTCTGCTCTCTACTCACCTGTTAGCCATGGAAGTCTTCTGTGGGCGTGAAGTACGGTTGAGGCTCATAAATGCTCAGAGAGGGACAGAATCTGGTGTAAGGGTGCTCAGTGTTCACTGGCGGTGTACCACTGGCGGCGTACCCATGTTGGAGTACTCAAGTCACTGGCCACAACAATGGTGGTGGTTCAGGTGTAAGGGGTATATATTTGGCTATATATACGTACGAAACAAATATATGGTCTGCAGACCGATATACCATAAGGTATGCAAGGAGATATGGAAAGGGGGAACAGCGACAAGCGGTTCATCCTCCCCTTCCACATCGTGAATGCTTGCATAGCCATCTGGTCAATAGTGAGGGTTTGGGGTATTCAATGAGAAAAATGTGCTTGAGGTGTTGTCAGTGTGTGGACATGGTGCAGTGCCAACCTGCCGTTTTGAGCCAGCCAAATTAGGGTCTGAATATTTGAATAGAGCAACATTGGCAGTGAAGCCACTGGAGCAGCTTGAATTAAGGTGCAAACAAATCCAAGACAAATCAGCTGCAAGTTCAACTTGAAGAAGAATTTATTTGCTGGGTGAGGTTCTAGATATGGGTCGATGATCCGTCGGGAATAGTGGAGCTTTAGACAGAAAATAGAAGGATTTTTGAGGCTATTGGTAGGTGATTAAGTCCGAAAAAAAGACCGTAGAGCAAGAGAGGATAAAACGAGTGTAGGATGTGGAGAATGAGACTGAGAGTGGAAGGAGAGATTCGGGGGGTTTGTACCACTTGGTATGCACTGGTGTCACTAGCCACTTCACTGGTTGGGTGTTGAATAGTCACTGTTGGCTGCTTAGCCACACTGGCTCATCTGATGAGCGTCAAAAGGGAGATTGATTCCTGCCCAGTGCCATGGGCCTGTATTTACTGACAACATGGAACTGCCTCCCGTGAAGAAAAACAGGTTATGCAATTTATACAAAGCCTCAGCACCTACTGATAAACATGCAGGTTAACACCCAGGAATGTCAACTACATCAGACAGCAGGCGGCCATAGTTGGCTTTGGTAACGAAGCCTTTAATAAGGCTATTCAGAATATATTCAAGATCATGTACCACATTGAGCTCTGTTTCAATGGAGCCAATGTATCACTTGGAGCCTGCCAACCATGGATGACAAGATAGTGGGACCACTGCTGCATGCCATTACTTCGTGTTGGCCAAGACTGCTCTGATGGACCAACTGGCCGATTTCCATCGCAAGGTCGACCCCATTCACGTTCTCAGCAACATGTTGGGTAAAGGCGGGTTTCAATGCATCGACAACGAAGTCTCCTACCTCAAGTTGGATGGTGATAGGTGAGCAAACTTCAATTAATAACCTACAGCACCTAAATACCTTAGAGTTACTCTGGATTGTAAATCAGAAATCAGAAATCGGAAATCGGAAATGATTTTGAGTTATGTAACACCGGTATCTTTCCGGCCCGAGCTGTCGCACGATAATCTCTTCCTTTCTCTTCACTTCCTGCCATGCCCCGCGCGATATGGACCCCAGGACAGGATGCAATGGGTAGCAAGTATCATTGCTGCCTTGTTGCAGTATATTGTGCTTGGTGTGATGATGCACATTGCCCCGCAGTATATAAGGAAGATCTACATACATCGGCTCTATCCGGCCGTGCATGGCTTAACGAGCTGCTCGTGGCCATCCTGACCGAATTTACATAGCACTGGGGATGCGCCGGCATGTGTTCCTGGCCTAGTGTTTCAAATTTGCGCACTGGGATACATGGAAGCACAGACTGCACGGATTGGGCTTGATGAATCACTTGCAATCTTCTTGTACACCTGTGTTACTGGCCTTGCTATAGATCATGTTGCTGAGCGGTTCCAACATTCCCATACTACAATTTCTCAGTAAGTGTGCCATATCAAAGTGCTAGAGCTTGGAACTCATCTTGGCAGTCATTTTCGAAAAATCCTTGACATCTTGTCGTCACCCGAATTCTACACAAATATGTTTGCCTCCCAGCAGCCGATGACCCTCCTCCCGAGGAGATACATCAGAATCCAAAGTGGTGGCCACACTTTCGGAATGTGCTGGGTGCTCTCGACGGAACCCATATTAATTGTTCTCCATCGGCAGAAGAGCTTCATACAGCACGTAATCGGAAAGGGGGGTAACACAGAATTGTCTTGCTGCTGTCTCCTTCGACATGCGGTTCCTGTTCTTTGTCAGTGGCTGGGATGGATGTGCCTCCGATGCGTCAATGTACAATAATGCTCGTCTCGCTGGTTTTGCAATCCCACCTGGAAAATGCTATCTTGCAGATGCAGGCTTTGGTATTTGTGATGCACTTCTCATTCCGTATCGAAGCACACGGTACCACCTGGCAGAATGGGCACGTTGGGCTCAGCGGTAACTTCTACTCATGCTGTATGTCCTCCAGCTAACAAGTACAAAGCCCACAGAACTTCAAGGAACTATACACCTTCGCCATGCTTCTGCACATAATGTTGTTGAGCGCATTTTCGGTGTGGTCAAGCATCGATGAACAATCTTAACTCGTGCGCCGCACTATGACATGGCTGCACAGTCCAAAATTCCGTCAGCACTCATCGCCCTGCACAATTTCATTTTGGAGCATGATGAAATGGACCTTGACCACTGGATGGGAAAGGAGAAGGCACTGGACAACCTCATGGGTGTGTATCGTGATGATGAGATTGACTTTGGACGACTTGCAACCTCATTGAATGTTACACCTGCGGAGAAGCGGCGTGCAGAGGGTGCACGGGATCGAATTGCACAGGCAATGTGGGATGACTATCAGCAGTATTTGGCGGACCAGATGCAAGTGGATCACGATTATTACGGAGACATGCAGGCCGAAGCCGTAGACTAGCTAGGATACTTTTTCGAAACTGTACGGGAATTCAAAGATGAAAAGATGATTTAGAAGCGGTCTATAAGGATCTCTGCCATTGTTACCCGGCCATCTAATGTCTCCTCAGCCACATATGTGTCAGCTGCCTGTGGATCCCTCCCGAAGATGAGGCTGAGAGTAGCACGTTGCCGCTCGCTAAGAGCCCCAGCCGTCTGGTCGTCAGATGCGATTTTACGAGCACGCTGTACCTGCTTGGTTGGGGAGACTGCAGAGGATCGCTTTGGCATGAAGCAGTCCCGGAGCGCCTCCCCGACTCGGTCAACTGATCCACCGAGTGCAAGAATCGCATCCGGGCCAGATGTTCTGCCGCGCTTGGTGCTCCATGGTGTCTGTAGCTCATCAGACGCCGCACGCTTCAAATTGACAGATGTGGTAGGGATTGATGCAGCACTCGCGGGTGCAGAGGGGGCTGTCGGGGGGTCGCTGAAGTCACTGAATGTCGACTGAGACCAGTCGGTCAGAGGCTGGGACTGTGATATGGTGTAGAGCACAGAGGGATCAGGAAAGGGGTTGTTGTCCGGCTCATCATCGTCCATAAGCAACTGTGGTCCACGGGCTGAGTCCTGTGAAGGCGTTGGAGCAGCAGTCCTGGCCACAACAGTGTCGGCAGCAGGGTAGTACACATGACATCCCTTCGCACGCGTGGGCAGGATCTCGTGGACGGCATCGAACAGCTCCCAGCCTTTATTTGCAAATGGCCTGAAGACGGAATGCTGCTTGACAAAGCTTTCCATTCGTCCCGATTGGCGTCACAGACACTAAACCCAGAATCCTGGTTATAGGTCCATCCAGAGG